>JAODAL010016911.1:25000-79269 GCA_025379985.1 Phyllomedusa bahiana
TCAGGAAAAAATAAAAACTAAAGGTATTTATCCTGTTTTTTGGACCAGAAAGGGCCCAAAAAAAGATCTTTTGGGGGTGCTGGCTTTTTCCCCATGCGAATTTAAAGGTTGCGAAGTTAAAAAAAAGTGAACACTGATCACCCGTTGATAAAAAATTTTTTCATTTCATGTAGTAAAAAAAAAAAACCCGAACATTTTTTTTTTAAATAATTCAAAAAAATATAGGATGGGTGGGTTATTTAACTTAAAAAATTTAAATTTAAAATTTTAAATTGGGGATCAAAATCAAATACATTTTTAGGGAAAAATTTTTAATATTTTTGGGAAATTTAAAAAATTTTTTTTATTAATTGTATTTTGATAAAAAAAAGTTTTAAAATTTTTAATTTCTTTTTTTAAAAGTTTGTAAATTAAACGAAATTTTCTTTTTATTTATGTACTGGTGAAAAAATTTTTATAAATTTAAAGGACAATTTTTTCCCTAATAGCAAATTTTTCTCCCCCTTCGACTCTTTAGCTCAGGCAGATCACTTTTAAATAGGTCTGTTGTTCGGCAGTAAAGGTCCTAAATTTTGCCGAACCCCTTTTATATAAAGTGTCTAATATTTTTGGGGGTAAAAGGGGAAAAGCCTGCATAACACCCCCAGAACGCCCCCACTTTAAAAAGTGTCTGATCTGTTGAACATGTTGATTTGATGCGCCAAACATCGCACACCACTCACTTTGGGGGCATTTTATAACCCAAAAAGGGGGGAAAAACCCTTTAATTTCATGTTCCCTTTTCTGTGACATTAAAAAAGCAGCAAGTTTTGGATAAAAATTTCAGTGTGACTTTTTGGGGTGCCTTCACATTTACATTTTGCATATCATTTGCTTTGCCAAAAAACAGCTTTAAAAATGGCATGTTTTTTTTAGGCTTCATGGATGGATTTTTAATACAAGTTTTTTTAAAAAATGTTCGCAAAAAAAAAAAGGTGTGTTGTGGTACATGTGTTTTAGATGCTTTATTTTCTGGTGCGATTTTCAACATCACATATCATCCACAGATTGCAATGTGGAAAAACACTTCAAAAAATATCCTTTATCGTTTCCTTTTTTTACACCTAGAATTGAACAGTAATCAACCTCCCCATTGAATAGGGAAGTATTTTTCTGTTTTTGTTACTTTACACAGTTTTTGGGAGTTTTAAAAAAAACCAACGTGATTTAAAGACCCCAAAAGTCATACTGCATTGGGGGGTTGGTAAGTTTTTTCTCCTTTTAAAACACCTTAAAACCCCCCAAACCCAAACCCTTTGATGTACCATTTTTGTCCAGGTCGTTTTGGGGGGTTTTACGGGACCTGGCGTTTTGGGATACTCCCGAGGATCGCGCGAAATCTAAAGCAAGTTTCGCCCCGATCGGGGGCGGGGTTTTCAGCTTATATTTTTACACCCCCCAAAAAACCCCCCAAAGCGGGCGTCCCCGGGCCCGGGGGTCGTCCCGGGGGGGGGGATAACCCCTTTTTTTTCGGGGAAGATCGGGTCCCCAATAACAAGAAAAGACGCCGGAGGGATCGCTTTTCCCCCCGTTTTCTCGTCCAAGGCCCCGGCCCCCACGGATCGCCGAAACCGTGCCCGCTCCTGCCCTCTGACAGACCCCCACGGAAGGCAGAGAATAGCCTTCCGGGTTCTGTCTAGTGCACGTCACGACTACCCGGCCGCGTGGCCCTGTGTGGGCATGGCCCGCATCGTGACTTGACATTGTCTCATAGAACCAGTTCATAGCAACAAGCTATGCTACAGTTCCTATTGAATGAGAGATCTAAAGATCTCTCATTCAGACATCCGCCAAGGGGAAAAGGAAAATAAAAATCTGTGAAAAAGTGAAAAAAAGTAAAAAAAAAGTGAAAAACAAGTATAAACACAAACCACGAAAAATAAATAAAAATACGTACACCGACCTTTTCCCCTTACAAACGCCAATCGCCCCAAAAAAAATCAACAAAAATAAAGTACCATATTTGGTAGTCGCCGCCTGCGTATACGACATGCCCTATAAATCTGTCACTTTAATAAAGCTTGTACGGTGAACGCCGTAAACAAAAAAAAAACACAATCACAGAATTAAGATTATGGTTCAATCCTGCAGCACATAAAATGAAATAAAATGCGATCAAAAACTCCTATAAATGCCAAAGTTGTACCAATTAAAACGTCATTCATCCCGCAAAAAAACAATCTTATCCAGCCTGTATACGGAAAAATAAAAAATGTATAAGCTCTCAGAAGATAGCGATTGCATAAATATTGTTTTACACACTAATAACACTTTTTCTTTTTTTTTTAAAGTGCTACAACATAAAAAATAAAACATTCTTTAAATATAGGGCATTCCTCCATAATCGTAACGACCCAAGATGTCAAAGCTAACTTATCATCGCGACTTACTGCACGGTGAGCCCTGTTAAAACAAAAAACTATATAACAAACACTACTAGGAATTGCAGTATTTTTCTCCCAGCCTTCCACAAAAATGGATCTATCTACACAAGCGATCAAAAAGCCTTGTCCCCACCACAAAACAAAGCAAGGTACTACACTAAAAACGTCACTTACATCTCGAGCAAAAACAAGTCAACCTAGCACAGGCCTTCCAAGCACAGAAAAATTCTTTAATAAGTTATGGCCTCTTCAGACTATGGCTGATAGCAAAAATGCGTATTTTCCTTGGTTGAATAAAATGTTTTTATCTAACTTCTGTATAAAAAAAGCCCCAGTCAAACAACAATAAAAAATATTACAAATTGAGGTATCGTTGTAATCGTATTGACACTAAGCCTTTAGATAAAGCTACCATGTGCCCATAAATTTACTTTACCGATCTGACCGCGCTATAACAAAAATAAAATACCAAACAAAACACTCACCCCAAAAGATATGCTGTATAAATTATTCTGTTCAAAACAACATCCTCAGAAAAAGAAGCATAGCATCCACTCTCACACCATAATGTAACCAAAGTAAAACGTTCAACTTATATCCCGCAAAAAACAAGCCCATACACAGCTCTGCACCACGCAAAAAATAAAAATAAAAAAAAAATAAAAAAAAGTTATAGTCTGTCAGAATACATGACTACTAGCAATAAAAACTCAAGTAACTGGTTTTATTAATAAGAGTGTATTTCTCTAATGTGTAAAAGGTCTAAAAACCACGAAAAAAACTATATAAAATCTATATCATTTCTGTAATTGTACCGCGACCCCCATAGATAAAGTCTTAAAAATCACCCAACAACAGTTTTTACACTGCCACGGCCGAAATCGGTAAAATAACTCTTGAAACTCTAAAAACAATTGACCGTACTGCCTTTTTTCCTCCCATTTTTCATTGGCCCAATGCCTATAAAAAAACACTATGGAACACCTGTTGCATCCAAAATGCACGTCTACACCCCTAGATGCATATCTGCCCTGATGGGGTGTTGAATACCAAAATGGGCCGCGACTTACTGGAAGGTATCGCCTATTTCGCTACACTTTGGGCGGCTTTGCAAATGCGAACATGGCCGCCCACCAACAATCCTGCGTTCCACGAAGCCAATAGCGCTCCTCCCTTAGAACGCCCTTGCCATGCTCCCAAACAGCAGGTTTACACCACAGAAAGGTATTGCGAACTTGGTAGAGAATGAGAGCTTAACAAAGTTTTCTATGTTCTTTTCTTTCCAGGATTCCCTTGTAAATATGAAAACATTTAAGCTAAAATATGCCAGATGATTGAAAAAAAAATTTTTTTTAATTTTTCACAGCCTTATGCTAAAAAAAATTTGTGAGCACAATCACCAGTTGGGTCATATACTTACATGCACCCCTGGATAATATTCATTTATAGGTGGAGTTTCCAATATGCGGTCTATTTAGGCGTGTTTATTAAAAAGTTTTATCGACTTTCAGAGGGTGTCCCCAAACCTGAAATGGCGCCTCACATATAATCGTCTATTGAAAATGAGACCTCAGAGTACAGTATACTCCTACCTATTCATGTGGCGCTATGGGTGAGGCAAATAATGCAACTAGGGTTCCGACGTAAGGGATATTCTCTAAAAACGGTCAACCTGCGGGAACTTGATTATTGAATCTTCATTTACACTTGCTCACATTTACCGTCATTCCATGAATAATGGATAAATATTAGAAAATCTGCAAAAAAAGTGAAATTTTAAACTCACACTTTGCTTAATTCTCTGTGATTCATCTGCAAGAAGGTCTTAACAAACTTCTCCTAAAATCCGTGTTGTAAATCGTAAAGGGAGAGTTACTAGTTTTCTCAGATCGCAATCACTTATGGGATAGTAATCTAAACAAGCAGCCCCTCAAAGCCACGTCAGAACTGGAGTTGGTCCCCCTAACAAAAAATGCTATAACTTGCCAAATTTTCTTCAAATTGAGAAATTACTTACACTAAACATTTTCTAAGCCCTTCATAATATCGTAAACAAAAAAAAAAAACGACATTTACATAAAAGAGCATGAACCCAACCGTATAGTGGACAACTAGGGTAACTATGGCTAGATTAACTAAACTATTGTGGCGTTGAATAATTATTTCTTCTTGCACGCAGACAAATTTTGCAACTTACCAAAATCTCCGCGCAATAGTTTTCACAAATTTCCTGATAAGTATTGTATATTTTTCAACAACAAACAAGGAGATGTCTGATAAATAATTTCTTAACTAAACTAAAGCACAACATGCTGTCACGAGAACACAATCTCGTCTGAATCACATGACCAATAGGATATATATCGTTAGTCAAAAATCGTTATCTCTCACATAAATATTAGACAACATGTCAGATTATGTACAAAAATAGGGCTGGTGGCCTCTCCCAGTGAAGGCAAAAACAAGGCTGGGCGTCCCCTTAAGGGGTTAAACAAAACTAGATATGGAAACCATAAGAAATGAACACTGTAGACAAGATGTGACGCAAACCATTACACATTAGGACAACATCACAGAGACATTGAAACATACCAAGATGATATTTAAGATCCTGTCCCCTTCCCTCCAAAACCTCTAGTCCAGACACCATATCCTTCTGTAAGTAGGTACAAACTTGGACCTAACTGCCAAAACTGTCGTCCATCACATAGCAAAGCAGCAGAAGACTGCCCTGTCAGGTGGTGATTTTCAAATGACCTAAATTATTACTCAGATCCTCCCCCATATACCATTTGGTGTGTTGGGAAAACCTTCATAACCTCCATTCTCTCGGATTTTGTTAGCTGGGTAGATATGAAGGATCTCCATTGCTTGAAAAAAAGGATTTGGATGTTTCTTTGTCTCTCAGCTTGTCAGCATGGAGATAGATTTTCATTTGGTCCAAAAACCCAGGCTTTTTTTGAAGATTGCTTTTTTTCCCACATATTAATATTATTTTTTTTTTGGATACCAGAATGGCAATATGTACAATACTTGGTATTCGAAAAGGGGCTAATTGGACTTATTCTTCCGTATCCTCTGAATACAATGGAACAACAATGAGCCTGAGTGTTTTTTTTAACAATATTTTCCAGTGCAGAGTTATATAAGCCACAAAATTGTCCCAAAAAGTTTGGAATTTGGGGCATATCCAAAAACAATGCCATGAGTCAGCTTTGACTTCTCCACACTTAGGGCATTTTGTAAGTCTGTCTGGAAAAAAGGTGGGTGGAAAAATTGAAAAGGTAAAGGTTGTGTTTTAAACCTAAAATGGGAACCACGCCATTTTTCACAAGTAACGTGTTACCTGACTTGTGGCAGACCTTTTAGAACCTTTTCTGCAATCTGCGAGTTCTCCAGGAGGTTTTGCCCAAATCTTAATAGCTATATCCGATGAAACACATCCAATTACATTTCTAAGGGTTGAGTAAATGCCCGATAGATTCCCTTTGACCTCTTTCCCTAATATTAAGATATCACATTTGTTTTCAGTTGCTTCGCTAGTTAGATCCCGTAGTCTTGATTTGCAGCAGTTACGAATCTGAAGGACTAACAGACAGGAACCATTAGGTACAGTAGCTTAAACTTATACCTAATCGCTTTTATGTTGAGCCATCTGTGTTCTTCTATGTGTATTAAATGACCTACTGTTTCTAAGCCTTTTTGACGCAGAGTTGCAGACATGATGGTGTCCTGCATCTTAGGCAGTACTGGGTGGTCCAACAAGGGCATATGTTTGGACATCAGAAAAAGAAGCTTATGTGATTTGTGTAGTTCTTGCCATGTAGAGTTAGTATCTTGTAATAGTACTGAGGATTTTATGCGTGAGGGTAATTTAGAAAAAGATGTATGTAGTAATGCCATGGGATGCCAGGGTATCACCAGTTCTTTTTTCTAGGAGCCAGTTAGAGAACCTATGTGATTAATTTGCCCAATTAATAATGTGTCTATTAAGACAGGACAGGTTATAGCATTGCAGATTTGGAAAATTTAAGCCCCCTTTACATTGACTCATCATTAGTTTTGATAGTGAGATTCTGGGTCCCCCCCTGCCCATATGAATTTTATAAAAGCTGAGTTATGCTTCTGCACATCTGTATGTTTTAATAGCAGAGACAAAGTCTAGAGGGGATAAACACTCCTAGCAAAACTAATCATCTTGACTAGATGGCATCTTCCGCCGCCAGAACCTTACGGATATTTCCAACCCCTCTCCATACTTTAACAAAACCCCTCTGGGCCTGTCCCACTAACTTGGGCAGACAAACTACCAGGCAATCAGCAAGTATTTTAGAGAGGGTCTTCTGATGTATGTCTATTAGTGAGATAGGCCTATACAAGGAGGGCGACAAAGGATCCTCCCCTTTTTTGGCAAAACTTTAATGTATGCAATGCAAGACTGCAGATGACATCTCCCCATATCAAGGAGGTCTCTAAACATATTCATCAGAATAGGTGCTATTAGGTCCTTCAGAATTTTATACATTTCTCCAGAGAAGCCGCCTGGGCTAGGGGCCCTTTCATTTGCTAGGTGGCTCATAAAAAACTTAACCTTAATTTAAAAATGTAACGCATTTAAGATATCTTTTTGGTCATCTGAAAGTTTAGGTAGTCTGCTGTTTTTAGGAAACTCTCTGGCTTCGTTATTGAATTGGTTATTTGGGGATAAAGAGTAAAGAGTTTGGTAAAAGTACCCAAATGTTTCATTAATATGAGATGGGATAGAATAGAACCAGAGTCTGTTTTAATGGATGCGATGTGGGAAGTATCATGTCTACCATTTGCCAACCTGGCTAGTATCTTACCTGACTTGTTCCTAACGCGGAAGAGGTCAGTCGACAAGATGTTTCTGTACATTTTTTATTTCCTCTCTGCCCACAGGTGAACATTTCCTCTAGATTCCTGCTACTTCAACCTGTGATCTACAGTGGGTTGGCTCTGAAAGATTGAGTATGTTTCTCCAATCTTTGATGAGGCTTGACCGTACGCATGTACATGGTAGTATAGGCCAAGACTCTAGCCCCAATCTTCAGCGTCACACTTATGGGCGATAAAGTCATGAGAAAATTTTTATGATTAAGGGTTATCCCTCCTGCCACTTCCACAGCCATCCATAAACTTGGTCTACCCACATTTTTGCCATTCTCAGCATATCCTCTGGTGTCATTTGGGATTCCTGTAGGAAAACAATGTCAGGATGTAGATGTTTCAGATACCACAGTATCATATTGTGCTTATGAGGTGAATGCAGGTCCTTAATGATCCAAGTAATAATTTTCACCATTTGTAACACAGAATAAGCTGATATAATGTTGGTTTGGGCTAGTGAGAAATCGTAGTTAATTATTGTTGATTAGTGACCACAAAGGAACCAGGCCTCAGGGTGGGACAGGGGGGGTTGGTAGGACCCATCACAGAAAGCAAATACAATACCCACAAAGGACGAACACAGGACAACAGCAGAGAAACATAGAGAAGAAATACAAAGAAGTGACTTTACTTTTTTCTAGCAAACCAGATGTAATCACACTTTAACTGCTAAAAGTTTTTCTATATGTTAATAAACAACTCCTTAAACAGTCCCACCCCAAAAATCGGGTATCATATACATATTGCCTCTGATTAAACTCCGTTTAGCCCCAACATGTATGTAAAGAGAATGGGAGATGAGGGGGGAAATCCCCAGGCCCCTCACTCCGTCCACCCCACCACCAGGGACCATAAGACAGACCAAACTTCTAGCTTATCATTAATACCCCATTACCCCTCCCTAGATTTCAGCATTAGGGTTAGCAGGAAGGGACCAACTCTACCGCAGACTACTAAGCAAGAATTTATCTAAGGATCTTCATTAGTCTTTGTGCTTCTTGCAGACATTCCGTAAAAATTGAACATGGTCTCCCACTGCTCATGGACATAGCAGTGCCCTAGCAATTGGCATGACAGCCAGATAATGATAGCACTATTAAAATTTAAGATTGGTAATAAAGATTTTAATAAACTTAGATAGTAGTACACTTATCCCTCCGAATCCCGGTGAGGAACACTTCTATCTGCCCGTATATCCTTAAGGGACAAGTCCCATAATTGCTCTTTTTCCTTGCAGAGGGGACACAAGTTGCAGTCAGAACTTCCCCTCCCTGAACCTCTTCGTCGGTGGTCTAGCAGTTCAGGCTTTGTTCTGCCTCTCCAGGCGAAATAAAAAAAACTTGTAAACCCGTATTTGTCAGTCACTTTGAGGGTGGCAGGGTATATCATCTCGAAACGAATTCCATTGTGGAATAGTTTAGAGCATATTAGACTGAAGGCCCGTCTCCTACTGGTGACCTCTGCTGAGAAGTCCTTGAATAGTAGAACTCTAGAGTCCTATAGTATAAGAGGTGAACCCAGTTTGCGATAGGTCCATAATATCTCCAACTTGTCATTGTAGTCTAAGAACTTCATAATGACTGTGTGTCGGCAGGGCTGAGATTTTGGACCCTCTGATGCTAAGTGCTGCTTAGGGCCTACCCTCTATGCGTGTTCCACGTGACAAGAGTGATTGAGAGACAGGGCTATTGGTAGATCTACCGTACAGATTTTCTGAAGGTCATAGAGCTTCATTGACTCAGGGAGGCCCACCATCTGCAGATTGCTCCTGCAGGAGTGATTTTCTAGGTCCTTGATACGCTCTTCCATGACCTTCTGGTTTTTAGAAGTGGCCTTTAAGTTTGGTAGCTAAGGCATCATTCTCAATCTCTAAGGAGAGCACACAGTGCTCCAGCTCCTCTAAACGATCTGCATGAGAGTGTACTTCATGTTGCAGTGTGCTCTAATGTCACCTGCAGATCGGAAGCGATGAATCTGTCCACCTCTACTGACAGTTTTTATAAGCCTACAAAAAACCGGGTTGGTATTTCACAGTTTTTATAGTCTATGATATGGGTAAACTCCCCCTGTATCTAGTTGTCTGTGGTGTCAGCAGCATGGTCTCTGCCTCCATCTTCCAGTAAGTATACTGGGGATGTCGCTGCCACCTTGGGCTGTATGTCCAATGCCACATCAGCTTGGCTCAAGAGGGGTTTTGGCCATTCCGCAGGAGACAGCAGTCCATCAAGGTATGGGCATCCTCCTGGGGCAAGAGGTAGGCGTCACAACGTGACTTAAGCAGGTCTGTTGGATGGGTTGTTTGCGGAGCTCGCACCACTCACATCCAATCACTAGCGCCAGAATCAGAAGTCCTGTTTCCAGGTTTTGACCCCTGGCTTAAACTTTGACTTTATTTGCTTCTCCTGGGTTGTCACCCCCAATTGAATAGCTAGTTCAACTTTCGACTATTGTCTCCATCTGACTACTCTCCATCTGTCATTGCTTCTGTATCCGGCTGCGGGCTAGTTACTCTAGGGGGCATCTGAGCTTTCCCTGTACTACTGGAAGAGAGGAGATAACTATGGACCTTATGTATAAAAACTGTCTGGTAGTAAGACTTTCTTTGTTGCCCATGGCAACCAATCAAAGCTCAGCTTTAAATTCATATAGTGCTCTAGAAAAATAAAATCTGAGCGCTGATTGGTTGCTATGGGCAACAAAAACAGTCTTACTGCTAGACAGTTTTCATATATAGGGCCCTATGTGTTCAGAGTATCTGAGGTCATATAAGCAGGAGATAAACAGCAGGAGCATGGTCATCAGGAACATGAGAAGCTGGCTCACAGAGGCATTTCAGCTACAGACAGTATGTTAGTAAATCCTCCTGCAGTTAAATTATTTGGATCCAATTTTTCTAGATCGGAAAACCCTTTCAAAGTAAATTTAATGCATTCCCCTTAATCAATGAATGTTGCCTTGGCTAACATTGTCTTACATAGTAAATTCAGTTTTGTCAGTTGTAGCATACGGCATTCATTGAATATCAGCATAACTAATTGGGGGTTTTAAGGTTTGGACTCAGTAAATAGAGCAAGAGTTTTCCGCTTTTTCAAGACATTGCCAACCATGTCTGAAAATGATATTAATGGAGAATAACTGTCATAGTGTGGAATAATTATAATTAAGTGGAAGTGTGACAGTGGAATGTAACAAAGAAGAAAGGACCTTCCTGTTTCAGAATACATAGTTATATTTTTCCCATCTGGAGTTGATGTGAAACCATGCAGCTTTGGATTCTACAAAGGAAGTCATTTATGAAGGTTAAGAAATGATCGATGAGTCGACTTACGCAACATTCTTGTGTCATATTTTATTCATTTACAGCTACAGAGCATAGCACTTTTGGATCATCTCAAGCCCTCAATTAGTGGTATTAAGTAGTATTTAGGCAATTCTATAATATTTAAGTTATCACACATCATCCCTATAAGTATTTATGTGTATATAGCACATTTTGTATAATAATATATAAATACACAACTGTCTATATAAATCTCTATTAACATATACAGTATAGGATAAATAGATAAATAAGTATAGAGGGATTGCTTTAGTTTCTAGATTTTTTTCTTGTGTACTCAGGAATCTCATCCTCCAATTTTGCTTTGGCTTGGATGCAGAAGAATAGATAACATCAATGACAATTAAAGGGGTTGTCTCACTACAAGGATTGCTTTTTATGTTAAAGATCTTGCAAAAACAAGTCAGTTTGCAATATATGTCCATTAACATTGTCCTACCTATTCCTAGATATCCTCTCTTGTATGGACTGCATCAGCTTCTCAGGTCGCTATAACTACAGACCTGTTTACTCTCTCCTGATAGGCTGCCAGCACTGGTCGCTATAGCTACAGACCTGGCTTTTACTGCAGCCTAGTAGAAGCCAGTAAACATGTCCCTGAATTCAAAGTGAAACCAAGAAAACAGAACTGAGGTAAGATGAAGCGATGTAATGAGATAACCTCTTTAAAGACAGTTTACTAAAGACATTTTCTATGGCTTTATATACAAATTGTTGGGCTTCTAAACCACCAGCAGTAGCAGTCATAGCAGTGCATGTTTTGCTGAGTTGATGTTTTACTAGATATTTCTTGCACAGCAATCTCATGAAATTTGCATCTATAGACAACTCTAATATGACTCAGCTATGGACTGTGACTGCCGCCCAAAGCTGACTATTGCATCTGTCATTCTACTACAATTATGTAGCCGCAGACTTTAATCAATGCACTGGAATAAAACAAGACTTTTAAGATGTAATGAGTTAAAATAGTACTGGAGGCAGGGTGATAAATGACTTATCTTGTTGACAAACACCTATTTCTCCACAGACTCCAAACTGTCTCACAAAGTGTGTTATGTGTAAACATTTCCCCAGATAGCATGCAATGTAAATGACTCTGACACCTCTAAACCTACTTTTGCTGTGGTAATTATGCAAGCAGGAAGACCCTACATTCTTTTGCTCTATGTAAGTTTTTGTAATATGTTTTATAATAAAATATGGCTTCAAGGGTTCCTCTCAAGATCTATTTTTGTATAGTTAATAAAATCTTGGGTTTGTCTCAAGCACAAACA
Source organism: Phyllomedusa bahiana (assembly GCA_025379985.1). Lineage (NCBI taxonomy): Eukaryota > Metazoa > Chordata > Amphibia > Anura > Hylidae > Phyllomedusa > Phyllomedusa bahiana. Next base: position 36,949 of record JAODAL010016911.1, read on the forward strand.
GATAACAATTATACCTAGAGCTTCTGCAGTAGTATCTCCTGCTTTTCTGTTAGGCTAGGTCTACACAAAAAACTCACTAAAAAACCAAATCCTAAAAATGTTCATAAAACTGAGCTTTCTGTCCACTGCCTGTCAAAAGCTGCTGAATAAACATCCGATTTTTTGCGCGTTTTGCTTTTTTTGCGTGTTTTTGGAGCATTTTTATGCACTATTTTTTTTGCAGAAATGCAACACATTGAAAATGCTATGGATTTCTGTGAAAAAAACATCCAGCGCTTTACATATGCTCCATTAGTAAATTTTCAGCCGTGCTCTGTAATTTTTCGCAACAAGTTTCAAAAAACGACCAGCAAAAAAAACGAGCAGAAAAAAGATGTTCTGTGGAGACAACAGGACGCATTTACTATTAAAGTCTATTGGACCTCTTTTCGGTCATTTTTTCAGCATTTTTAGAAAACGAAAACCGCTGAAAAAACGATTGTTTTTATGTGCAGTGGAGACATAGCCTAAGATACAAATCAATTATGTTTAGTACCTAACTCATTGTTAGGATTTAATATGACTAACTAAGGGATGCTTGTCTTTGCACAGTCTTTCATGTTGAGTTGGATTTATGTTCTATAATGTTTTAAAACTGGAGATTAATAGGGGAGCTGGCACTGTGCAAATAACGGAGTGCCCTCCCAAGATGCTGACACACATAGGATGAAGAACACCCTCTCTACTTTCCCATACATAGGGATATTAAAACAGCCTGATTATGCACAAATGACACATGTTGTGAACCCAATCCATCCATTTTGGATACACTTTCTATCCATGTCCTTAAAAGCAAACAAAGGACTTTACCACATTTATTAGTGTTGAACTTGTTTTTTCCTTTTGTATCTATTGCTAGCTTATTCTGCACATTTTATTTATGCCATTTCTTTCCATATAAAAAATAAATAAATAGGTATTGTATCTCAGTGCCCTAAAAAACCTAAGATTCATAGAGTATGACTTTTTACATGCCAATGCTACCTGTGTAGTGCTAGAGTTGGCAACAGTAAATATTTTGTGTTTGGTGATCGAAATTTTTAGATCATGCGATAATTAAGGCTAAAATCTGTGCATCATCTATTAAGATCGCGCCATTTTCGGCGCTTCCTGTAATTTTGGCGGCCAGCAAATCAGATTACAGAATAGAGCAGGGTGAAATGTGTGTGCGACGTCATGACTGGGATGTGTATGGTTGCGATTGGCTGGAAAAATCACATGACCTCGTTTTACATAGAACAGCGTTTCCTGTTTCAGCCTCAGGGTCTCTCAGCGTCTCAGAGGGGTAGGACCTGCGTTCTGCCTGGGGCCCAAACAGCTCAGCGAATTATTCTATTTCTGCACAGGAGAAACCTCTACTATTAGCTGTGATCCTTACAATTTAGTTAGATTTAGCGATTGGAAGATTTTAGGTAGTTAGGTAGAGAATTTTAAAGGAGCATCTAGGCTGTAAAGTCACGGGGGGTGCGGGGGGGGGGGGGGCGCGGGCGAACACAGAAAAGCACTAAAAATAAAAATGGTAAAATTCACCAGATTTTAGTGTTGACATTGGCACTGCAATATCTTTATTATTAACGTTTGTTATCGAAATATTTCTGGATATTGGGCAGCCTGAAATTATATTAGGATACAATCATTTCTAGTAACTGCAGGTCTCTGTGTTAGGTGCAAAACTCCACTTTTATTATAGTATACATTTCAGATAGGTGTTCCTTTTCAATTTTACCCATTCCACCTTTGTTCATATATCCACCTTGCACTTAAATCTGAAAACATCAATTTTATAGTCACCACAGGTGAATTGAAAGGTGCAAAAAATACCGTGTATTATACGAAAACATAACAGATACGTGTTTTTTGACTGTGGCACACTACAGCTTTGTTCATTGATTTAGCTTGCACGTAAATCTTAAAACAGCAATTTGATAGTCACCACAGGTGAATTGAAAGGTGCAACAAATACCATGTATTATACGAAAATATAACAGATACGTGTTTTTTTACTTTGGCGCGCTACAGCTTTGTTCATTGACGCAGCTTGCACGTAAATCTTTAAAAAGCAATTTTATAGTCACAAATGGTGAATTGAAAGGTGCAAAAAATAAATTTTATTATCCCAATACTTTTCAGATACATTTTTTTTTGACTTTGGCGCACTACAGCTTTGTTTATTGACGCAGCTTGCCGTAAATCTTAAAACAGCAAATTTTATAGTCACCACAGGTGAATTGAAAGGTGCAAAAAATACCGGTGTTTTTATATGAAAAAAATAAACGATACGTGTTTTTTTACTTTGGCGAAATACAGCTTTGTTCCCTTGACGCAGCTTGCACATAAATCTGAAAACAGCAATTTTTATAGTCACTACAGGTGAATTGAAAGGTTGCAAAAAAAATATTTTATTATCCGAATACATTTACAGATACGTGTTTTTGACTTTGGTTGGGACTACAGCTTGTTCATTGACCGAGCTTGCACGTAAAATCTTAAACAGCCATTTTATAGTCACCAATGTGAATTGAAAGGTGCAAAAAATACCGTGTATTATACGAAAACATAACAGAACGTTTTTTTTTCTTTGGGCCTAAGTTTGTTATTGACGCAGCTTGCAGTAAATCTGAAAACAGAAAATTTTTAGTCCCCACAGGTAAATTGAATGGTGCAAAAAAAAAAACCGTGTATTATAAAAAAAAACATAACGATATGTTTTTTTACTTTTGGCGCACTGCAGCTTTTTTCTTGACGCAGCTTGCCGTAAATCGAAAAACAGAATTTTTAGTCACAAGGTAAATTGAAGGTGCAAAAAATACATTTTTTTCCCGAATCATTTAAGATACGGTTGTTTTTACTTTGGGCCTAAGTTTGTTATTGACGCAGTTGCAGTAAATCTTAAAACAGCAATTTTTTATAGTCCCCACGGGTGAATTAAAAGGGTGCAAAAATACCGTGTATTATACGAAAACTTAAAGTACATTTTTTTTTGACTTTGGCACACTACGCTATGTTCTTGACGCAGCTTGCACAAATCTGAAAACAGCAATTTTATTGTCCCAGGTGAATTAAAAAAGGTGAAAGAAATCCCGTGTTTTTACGAAAAAAAAAAAGATTGGTTTTTTTTTGACTTTGGCACACTACGCTTGTTCATTGACGCAGCTTGCGAAAAATCTGAAAACAGAAAATTTTATAGTACCAAAGGTAAATTGAAAGGTGAAAAAAATACTTTGTATTATCGAAAAAAAACAGATAGGTTTTTTGCATTTTCCCCAGTCCGATTTGAAAATAGAAAACCTTGCAGAAAATTTTGAATCCAGCAATTTTTTTTTGATTGAGGGTTTTGAGATAGCTGTGATTTGCCGTCTTTTAATAAGAGACTTTCCAAAAATATTCCATACCTTCAAAAATTTTTATATTTCTGAACGGGGAGCGAAATGCGGGGTGGTAAGCGAGCAAAGGGGGGGGGGTAGATTTGGGGGTAGAGGTGAGAGAAGGTGCTCCTTCCCAGTGCTGCGACACACGCATGCCGGGAGTCAGTTGGGGGGGACCGTCAGGCCTGTTTCGCTGGGTCGGGGCCCCTGTGAATTCATAAGAACAGCGTCCCCAATTGTCCTTCAGGGGTTTAAATGCAATGATCCAGCATTTCTTCCCTCCTCTTTCCCCCCAAAGTCTCGGCCACAAATGCGTTCAGACATCAGCACTTTTCCAACTGAAGCCCCAAATGTCAACTCGTGTACCCCCCAAATGTGGATACCCTTTGTTAAAGACCTTTTGATAAAAAATCGGTTGGGTCAGAAGGTGTTAAAAAGATAAAGAGGATGTTTTTTGTCTGCTTGACCCCCCAGTTAAAATGCCATCAGAGGAGGAGAAGGAACCCGGTAAATCGGAAAAAAATCCCGGGTGGTCGGCAATGCTTGGGCCCTCTTGCTTGTAGCCGCGTACTGGATGCAAAAAAGCAGGGACGCCCAAGTCCTGTTTTGTTGATGTGTTTGAAAGCATTGCGGATCCATCGTGGTCTTTTCTGCAGAATTTGTTTGCGGCGCTTATCATGGATGAGGGGGAAAGACGTGGGGTAGGTCAATACGGGTCCGCCACAAAAAAGGGAGGGGGCGGTCGCAGAAGTCCGCTATATGATTCCACCAGCCAACGGTCAGCGCAAACCCGCCCCTGCTTATCCCCGTAAAAAAAGGTCAGGACCTCTCAAGCCGGGGCCCTTCTTTGAGAAAGCCTCTGTTTACCCAGCGTGTCATAGCGGCCTTTGTTTGAAAAAGCTAAATTTGAGGCAAAAACCTTAAGTGGTTAACACCCCCAAATGTCTAGTCACATGCAGCGAATGATGGTTGAAATGGGGGGAAACATTTGGCCAAAAAGGCCAGCCCGACGCCGGGGCCTCCAAACCAATGTCACCCCCTCTGTCTTCCCTCCTCTCCTCTGCCACCCCCAAGCGTTCCTTCAGGTATGATGGGTTTTCCCCTTCCGTTCAGATCCACTGTCGCCCAAGTACCCCCAGCACCACCACCCTACCCCTTCCCCTTCCGCCCCAGTTTGCGCCCGCACCCCCGTTACAGGGCCAGTTAGCAGCCAGCCTTCGGGTCTTCCGGTTTGGGGGAGAAAGAAACTTTTTAAACCCCAAACCACCAAGCAAAAGCTGATGTCGGAAAATTGCCAGGCTTTTGGCCTTGGAAATGTTCCCTTTCCATTGGTGGACACAATGGGTTCCCCCCGTCTGGCCCTTTCCCCCCATACCAGGCCGAGCGGCATTCTTTGCCAGAAAAGCCGTCCTGCCTGGCCAGCCACGGGGTTTCATCTAAAATTTCAAGCGCGTTGTTGATCTGGGGCCCGGAAAAAAGCCCATCTGACCACCGCACAGGGACTGTAAGCAGGCCCAAGGGCTATTTCTGGAAGTCATGGGTGAGTGGGTGGTGTTTGGGGGTGACGGTGGCTCCCCAGGCTCGGCGCACGTTTCAAAACCCGCAGGGAGGTGCAGGGCTCTTTCCCCCAAGGCCCTCTGGTGGCCACGTTCCCAGAGAAACCAACCCGTTTTGAAATTAAATCTGTCTTTGAACCGCCCCCACAAGGTAAGGAGCTGTGGCGGCTCTCCGCAACGGGGACCAAGCGCTGGTGGGTGACAAAAACCTTTGTCCCAAGGAAAGGTGTTTGCGAAAAAGGGGGAATTGTGGCCCTTAAAGACCCGGTAAGTGGAGCAACCCCGCCTGGCACTGTATAAACCTGGTGTAGAAATTTCAAAAGGGAGTACTGGGTTGGGATGCTGCTGAAAAGGTCGGGTTGGTTCGCATTTCCGCCGTTCGCCCCGGCTTCGTCCCGCCTGGCGCGTTGCGGTCAGTGGGCCCCTCCCCGTAAAAACCGTCTCATTTTGACTTTGGGCAAAACGCTGGAAATTTCCCCCATCCCATGCCCACGATTGTGGCAGAGCGCAATCCCATTTACGCTGTACGAAAGTGACAATGGCCTGACAAGCAGGGGTTTTGGGCCCTCGGGGTGTTGAGCCACGAGGTGGGGCCCCTGAAAGAGCTCTGCAACCATCCTTGCCAGTTTTGAAAAAGCCCCCAAAATTTGGTCGTGCGGCCCAAATTGCCCTTTTCGCATGAGCTTTGGTGATCTTATTTTGGGAAAACATGTTTTTGGGGACACTCGAAACAACAGTTCCGCCAGCGACGGAGGAGGGACGGAAGACGATGCGAAGGGGCCCTTTTCTCCGTAAAATCCACAAGGCCACATTTTCACAATTTCATCGGTCTTCATTGGCAGTGGTTTGGGGTCCAGAGCTGGGTGAAAAGGTGGGATAGTCTAGGGTGCACATCTCAGGAAAAGTGGGGCTGTTTTTTGAAGTGACCCGGAGGCAGCGGAGGAGGAGGAGGTATTCCTAGACCCCGATGTTACCGAGTCCTCCCTTGGAAAGGGTTGGCGCAAAATTTGATCGGAGGGGAAATGGGAAGATCAGTTTGTAGTGCCCTCCCCCCTGGGGTTTGGGAAAAAAGGCCCCATCTTCACGAGTGTTGGATGCCCCCATTTTCCAATGACCCCTCGCTTTAAAAGGCCATAAAATGAAAAAATTACTGGGTGGCCACCCTTGGACCCCCTTTTCAAAAAAAAAATCAGCCCTTTCCTTCCCCCCAAATAGGAGTAAAATGCAGGAAATGGAGCCTTGCTGATTGATCAAGGGAAAGAAAATCTGTTGGTTGCTTCATTTCTTTAAATGTACGGTGGGAAAACCCCCAACCGTGACAGCAGTAGAGTGCCAAAGTGCCATCGGCACACCCAGCAGCAAGGTGGCAGAAGCTAATGGGGCCCCTTGGCAATCTTTTTTTACCCCACCTCACCAACCCCCCATGCAATGAGGGCCACATTTACAACACCCAGGGGACGTTAGTCTGGTCCCCGGACTATTTGCGTTAAACACCAATTTTTTTGTAGTTTTTTCCGGACCAATAGACTTCCGGGTATCCAAAAATGGACGAATGGCCGGGGTGGCTCCCCACCCCCTAGGGGTGTGCCCTGCCAGCCCCCAGGTCATTTGAGCGGATTTTCAAAAACAGCCGGAGGGAGTCATTAAAACAGAAAAAGCATCCGGCTTTCACAGAATGGGATCTTTTTGATTTCATCAAGTTAATCGGCAGGGGTTCGTTGTTGTTGCGGGCCCCAATTGCCGAGGTCCCGATTAGTTGTGGTTTTATTTCACATTCCTCCCCAAACAAAAATGGTCCTCTTGAAAAATTATTTTTAAAATGATAATTTCTTCGTAATTTTTATTCTCAGTTCCCAACAGTTATTTTGTGGTTTTTTGCTGTGAGGGGACTGTAAAAGACACCAAAGGTTTCTGAAAAAAACCATATTCCATTTATCCTTATCTTTAGAATTTTTTCGCATTGTAAAAGGGTTTTGGGGTCTGTTGCCTCAAAATTTTTTAACAGTGGGGGAAAAAGTCATATTTATAATTTTTGGGTCTGTTGCTGTGAGTTTCAGCAATTTTTAGGGTCCTTTGGAAAAAAGTGGTTTTAAGTGGCATTTTCCCTCACAATTTTTAACAGGGCTGGGAAAATATATTTATATTTTTTGGGGGGCATGTTGTGTGAGAAACAGCAAAATTTTGGTCCCCTTTGGGAAAAGAAATGTGGTTTTAAATGCATTTTCCCTCACAATTTTTTTAAAAGTGCCCGAGAAAAATTTTTTTAAATTTTTTTTGGGGCATGCTGTTTGAAATGCAGCAATAAAAGGTCCCTTTTCTAAAAAAATGTTGTTTCTAATAGACCCTTTTTTCTTCCAAAATTGTCAAAAATGGCTCAAGGGCCTGTTTTGAAAATTTTTTTGGGGATTTTGCGTGACTGCAGTTTTCTAAGGTCCCCATTATAAAAAAAAATTGTTTCTAACAGACTTTGTTCTTCCAATTGCCCCAAAGTGGCTCAAGGGGCATGCTTTGAATTTTTTTAGGCATTTTGCTGTGAATGCAGTTTATAGTTCCCCCTTATAAAAAAATGTTGTTTCTAACAGACTTTGTTCTTACAATTTTCCAAAAATGGCTCATGGGTCTGTTTTGAATTTTTTTGGGGGGATTTTTTGTGAAAACGCTATACTAAAGGTCCTTTATAAAAAATGTTGTTTTTTTAACAACTTTGTTTTTCACAATTGTCAAGAGTGGTAAGGGTGTGGTTGCTGTCAGAAACAGGAATGGGTTTTGGACATGTTAATGGGGCACATATTGCAAAAAGGTTGTTTTTGCAAGATTTTTAACATGCTTCAAACCCCGTATTGAAAACCCCTTTATATAAAAAAAAAAAAGAGAAACAAAGAATGGTGTGATTCCCTCCTTTTTTAAAAATGTGTTTTCTAGAATTAAAAAAAATAAAAAAAATTGCATGTACAAAAAAAAGCTGTTTTTTAAAAAAAAAATTCCTCTGAATTGTAAAGGGAGGTTTTTTCCGGGAAAAAATTTACCAGATGTAGGTTATTCAGAGGACATGGAGTATGGAGATGGGCAAGAAAAAAGTACAGAGCCTTTTTTCCAGCCGTTGAGTAAAATGGAAAAAAGAATGCCAAAAAAAAAAGGGCATTGGGGTGTAACAGGAGCGGGGTTTAAACCAGTATTTCCAAAGAAGCTCAATTGGTCGCACTCTTCGGGGGAGGGGCAAGCGCTACCCAGGTTTGACTGTGTATGAGGGGGGGGAGTTTCACCCTCGTTCCGCATTGCTTGCCCCCGTTTTTGTTGCTGGCATCAGGGCATTTTTTTAAAATCGTGTTTTAGATGCGGACGCCAGCCCGGGCTCTACTGCCCCCACTGTAAATCCGGCCTGGGTCATGCTGTGGCAAGGAAGGTTAGCAAGTCCAGTTCAACTATAATGGTGGTTGAAAATTCCCCTTTTTCCGGAACTTTTTAATTGGGGGTCAGAAGGTTTATGGTCATTTTGCGGTCCAGGACAGGGGATGTCAATGTCCAGTTCAAAATAAAATGGTGGTTGAAAATCCTTTTTCGGCACTTTTTTTAAACTGTGGGGGCCGACAGGTTTAAGGGTCATTTTTGCGGGCCCGGACAGGGTTTGTCAATGTCAGTTCAATAAAAAGGTGGGGTTTAAGACTTCCTTTTCCGCACTTTTTAAACTGTGGGTCGACAGGTTTTTTGGGGCATGCTGCGGGGCCAGGACAGGGGGTTGTCAATGTCCAGTTCAACTAAAATGGGGGGTTGAAAGACTCCTTTTTCCGGCACTTTTTTTAATTTGGGGGTCAGACGGTTTAATGGTCATACTGCGGTCCCCGGGCAGTTCAGTCAATTTTCCAGTGAAACTAAAAAGGGGGTTGAAAAAACCCTTTTTCCGGGATTTTTTAATTGGAGGTAGAAAGGTTTAATGGTCATATGCGGTCCCGGACAGGTTTAGTCAAGTCCCCGTTCAACTAAAAGGTGGTTGAAAGACTCCTTTTTCCCGGCATTTTTTTTTCTGTGGGTCAGACAGGTTAAGGGTCATGTGCGGCCAGGACCGGGTTTGTCAATGTCAGTTCAAAAAAAATGGGGTTGAAAAACTCGTTTTTCCGGCATTTTTTTTAAATTGGGGGTCAGACAGGGGGTTTTGGTCTACTGCGGTCAGGAAGTTCTAGTAATGTCCCGTGAAACTAAAATGGTGGTTGAAAGGACTCCTTTTTCCCGGACTTTTTAATCTGGGGGGTCAGAAGGTTTAATGGTCATACTTTCGGTTCAGGACAGGTTAGTCAAGTCCCTTCAACTAAAATGGTGGTTTAAAGACTCCTTTTTCCGGCACTTTTTTTGTGGGTCAGAAGGTTTTAAGGGTCATGTGCGGGGCCGGCGGGTTTGTAATGTCCCGTTCAACAAAAAATGGTGGGGTTAAAGATTTTTTTCCGGCACTTTTTAATCTGGGGGTCAGACAGGTTTTAATGGTCTACTGCGGGTCCAGGACGTTCTAGTCAATGCCAGTTAACTAAAAAAGGTGGGTTGAAAAGACTCTTTTTTCCGGACTTTTTAATTGTGGGTCGACGGTATAAGGGTCATGTGCGGTCCCGGACAGGGTTTTTCAAAGTCCAGTTAAAAAAAATGGTGGTTGAAAGACTCCTTTTTCCCGGGACTTTTTAATCTGGGGGGTCAGACAGGTTTTGGTATATGCGGGCCAGGAGTTCTAGTCCCTGTCCAGTGAAATAAAAAAGGTGGTTGAAAGACCCCTTTTTTTCCGGCATTTTTTTTCTGGAGGTCGAGGTTTAATGGTCATACTGCGGTCCGGAAGGTATATCAATGTCCGTTCAATAAAATGGGGGTTGAAAGACTCCTTTTTCCGGCACTTTTTAATCTGTGGGGGAGACGGTTAAAGGGGATGCTGCGGGCCCGGGGAAGGGTTTGTCAAAGTCCCGTTTTAAAAAAAAATGGTGGTTTTAAAGGACTTTTTTTCCCGGAAATTTTTAAAAATTGGGGGGTTTTAGACAGGGTTTAAGGTCATACTGCGGGCCAGGACAGTTTAGTCCAAAGTCCAGTTCAAAAATGGTGGTTTTAAAGACTCCCTTTTTCGGAACTTTTTAATTGTGGGTAGACAGGTTTAAGGGGAGCTGGGGCCCGGACAGGGTTTGTCAATGTCCCCTTCAACTAAAATGGTGGTTCAAAGATATTCTTCCGGCACTTTTTTTTTTTGTGGGTCATGCAGGTTTTTTTTGGGGGATGCTGCGTTCCAGGCCGGGTATTCATGTCCAGTTAAGTAAAATGATGGTTTAAAAAAAAATACTGCCCCTTTGGCACTTTTTTTAAATTGTGGTTGATGCGGTTTTTAAGGGGATGCTGTGGACAAGACAGGGATAGTGAATGGGGTTGGGGTTTTTTTCTGTGGTTTTTTTAGCCCCAAGTGTTGTGTAGTGTTTGCAGGTATCCATTGAGTTTGGGTGTTTAATTTCCCCCCCGCCTGTTTGGGGGGTAAAAAATGAAGGTGTGTTGCTCTCCCCTAGACTTTAAAGGTCATGGAAGATGTCGACTATTTGAAAAATTTGATGGTGGCCCCCCGCCCCACCCCCCCCCCCCCCCCCCCCCCCCCCCCTATCGACTATTCCCATGTCGATAGCCAAAGTAATCATCAAATAGTTGGGACTTCTATCCATGTTTAAAGTGCATTTTCCCCCCTTTAGGATGACAAAAGGGGACACACAAGGCCACCCTATATACGTCCAAAACAGGACCCTAAGCAAGGCCGCTCTAACCCCGCCCAAAACCTTTCAGCCAAAAAAGGAGACATTTTTAGGATTGAAATTTCATCAATGAAGAAATATTAAAATAATTGTTATGAATCTAAGATAGGAAAAAATCAAATACTTTTTAAAAGCAAGTAGTCAGTTATTGCAAATTATTTTCCCCCAAACAAAAAAAAAGGAATTTATAGGTAAAAGGAAAAGTTGGACAGGGTTTTTAAAAATAGGGACTTTCCCTCCAAAATAGGGACACTTGGGAGGTATGGAAGTGATGGCAGGATTGGTCTTCCCAAGTGTGTGGTCTGTTTGTATGGGGTCTGTTTGTAGTCTGAGTGACTGTAGTGTGAGTTCTTGCAATGTCTAGATACAGAGGTATAAAAATCCTCTGACTCAAACCAACCAATTTTTACTTTCGCGGAATGCTGTATGCAGGATCTACTGTGCATTTCTATAAGATTCAGCTTTACACAGCTCCCTAATTCTATCTGCTTGTAAGAGCAGACAAGAGGAAGTCTACCATACCTTATAATTAGTGATGAGCAATTGTGTCAACTATCGTTATCGATTCAAAAGTCGATATCGGCAGTTATCATGACGATATCCGATAGTCAATAACAGATTATCGCCGATCACCATTAAAGTATATGGGAGAGGAACAACACCTTCATTCTTACACCCAAACAGGGGTGGAGAAGCTGGAATTAACATCCACAACAGTAAACTGGATACGTGCTACATCTTGGACAACACACTTAGGTTATAAAAGCCACGGAAAAAAACTCACAGACCATTCACTATCCCTGTCTTGCACCACAGCATGACCCTTAAACCTGCATGACCCACAAATTAAAAAGTGCCAGAAGGCAGTATGATTTGAACCACCATTTTAGTTGAACTGGACATTGACTATACCTGTCCTGGGACACAGCATGACCCTCAAACCCGCTTGACCCACAGATTAAAAAGTGCCGGAAAAAGGAGTCTTTGAACCACCATTTTAGTTGAACTGGACATTGACTATACCTGTCCTGGACCACAGTATGACCATTAAACCTGTCTGACCCACAGATTAAAAAGTGCCGGAAAAAGGAGTCTTTGAACCACCATTTTAGTTGAACTGGACATTGACTATACCTGTCCAGTACCGCAGCATGACCCTCAAACCTGCATGACCCACAGATTAAAAAGTGCTGAAAAAGGAGTCTTTGAACTACCATTTTAGTTGAACTGGACATTGACTATACCTGTCCTGTACCACCGTATGACCAATAAACCTGTATGAGCCACAGATTAAAAAGTGCCAGAAAAAGGAGTCTTTGAACCACCATTTTAGTTGAACTGGACATTGACTATACCTGTCCTGGACCGCAGTATGACCATTAAACCTGTCTGACCCACAGATTAAAAAGTGCCGGAAAAAGGAGTCTTTCAACCACCATTTTAGTTGAACTGGACATGGGCAGCAGAGGAACGCTTGGTCTTTTGGAAGTGGCGTAGGAGGTGGAGACAGAGGGTGTGACAGTGGTTGGAAGCCCGGGACCAGTGTGGCCTTTTTTCACCAAGTGTTCCCTCCATTTCAACTCATGCATTCGCTGCATGTGACTAGACATGTTGGTGGTGGTTAAACACCTAAGATTCTCTCTACTGATCTGTTTACGGCAAAGGCGGCATATGACATCGCTGGGTGAATCAGAGGCTTGCTCAAAAAAGGCCTAGGCTTGAGAGGTCCTGGATCTTTTCGACGGCGATAAGCGAGGAGCGATGTTTCCGCTGATCGTGGCTGGCGGAATAATCTCAGCGGACTTTTGAGACCACCCTCTACCTTTTTGAGGCGGGACCCGTACTGACACTACCCCATCGTCTTCCTCCTCGTCCAGTGATGACGCGCTCGCAAGCAAATTCTGCTGAAAAGACCACATTATCCGCAATGTCGTCATCATTATCATCATCAACACAGGTGACTTCCTCTTCCTGACATTCTACATCCTAGAGCTGCAGGCTACAAGCAACAGGCACTGCCAGGCTTTGCCGACCGCTCGGGATTTGTGGCGACTGACCGGCTTCCTTCTCATCCTCTGATGGCATCAGCAATTTGGCGTCAATGCAGACAAATTATCTTTGGCCTCTTGATCTCTTGAAATGCCTTCTGACCCCAACCGCATTTTGTCATCAAAGAGGTCTTCAGAAAATGGATTATCCACAGTGGTGGGTACACGAGTTGACATTTGGGCTACCTTCTCTTCATGTGGGACGGATGCTGACGATGATGATGACATTTGTGGCCGTGACTGGGAGGATGAGGAGGTTAGACTACTGGATGCAGGTTGCATTAACCACTGAAGAACAAATTGGTGACGCTGTTCATTACTGAGATTCACAGGGCACTGACCCAGCGATGACAAGCCTGACGGTCCTGCAACCATCGATCCTCTGGCATGCGTGTTGTTGCCAGCACTGGAAGGAGCACCTTCTCTCGTACCTCTACCTCCATGTCCTACACCCCTCTTTGCTCGCTTACCACCTGCATTTCGCTCCATGTTCAGAAAGATACAAATTTAAAAAGGTATGGAAGAGTTTTTGACAGTCTCTTATTGAAAGATGGCAAATCACAGCTATTCTTAAATCCCTCTAATTTCCTACAGCCAACTAGGATTAGAAACAGAATTGTTTCTAGCGAATACCTGTGAAATGCAGTCTTGTGGAAGAACCGTAAGACAAAATCAACAGTGTTCTTCCTTCAGTCTCAGGGATTTACAGCTGCCCAGTAGGACTAGGAATTGATAGTTTTCAACAAACTATCATACAAGTGCGCTATCTGCGCACAACTGAGATTCACCGAGCGCAATAAAACTATTCAGAATTTACACGGATGAGAAATTGCGTTTTGTGAAGCAATGACACACGAAAACAGTTACTAGAAAATTTCTGTATCCAAATTTAAGAACAAGGTGGCTCTTTGAACAAAACTGGGCTGCACCAAAGTGCAATACAGCTATTTAAAAGTTATACGGATAACAAAAGGTAGTTTTTGCATCAATGAAATACACCAACAGTTACTACAAAATTTCTGTATCCTAATGTAAGTACAAGGTGGCTCTTTGAACAAAACTGGGCTGCACTAAAGTGAAATACAGCTATTTAAAAGTTATACGGATAAGAAAAGGTGGTTTTTGCACCAATGGAATACACCAGCAGTTACTAGAAAATTTCTGTATCCTAATTTAAGTACAAGGTGGCTCTTTGAACAAAACTGGGCTGCACTGAAGTGAAATACAGCTATTTATAAGTTATACAGATAAGAAAAGGGGGTTTTTGCACCAATGAAATACACCAACAGTTACTACAAAATTTCTGTATCCTAATGTAAGTACAAGGTGGCTTTTTGAACAAACTGGGATGTAGCAAAGTAAAAACAGCTATTTAAAAGTTACAAGGATAAGAAAAGGTGGTTTTTGCACCAATGAAATACACCAGCAGTTACTCGAAAATTTCTGTATCCTAATGTAAGTACAAGGTGGCTATTTGAACAAAACTGGTGTTGCGAACGGTGCCGCAGCCCGCAACTCTGGGTGCGGGCGCCGCCGCAGCTCTGTCGGTGCCCCCGAAACAGGGCGCACTTGTCCCCCTGCGCGCCGGTACTCACCCGGCCACGCTCCAGTCTCTCAGCATTCACCTGCTGCTCAGGGCGTGTCCCTGTGCTTTAGGGCGCGCGCGACGCCTCTGTGAAATTTAAAGTGCCAGCGCGCCGGTAATTTGCTAATTACCAGGCGCTGCATCTATATTACCTTGGCATTTACGCATACTCCCTGCTGGATATTTAGTGCCTTTTCCTATAGAGAAAGCGTTTCCTGAAGTATTGTTCTGATCTTCCGTGTAACTTACCGTTTGCCTACTTATCTTGAACACGAACCTCTGCCGCCGACCCTGACCTTCCTGCCTATGCTCGACCACGAACCTCTGCTGCCTGTCCTGACCTTCTGCCTATCACCAACTACGAGCCTGCCTTATGACTCTGTACCACGCTATTCCTCGGCTGCCACCGAAAGCAAGTCGCGTCAGGGGTAGCGACCAGGTAGACTCCCGCCGCAGCAAGTCCATCCCGCGTTGCGACGGGCTCTGGTGAAAACTGGGACCTACTTAGACTCTGCTCCCTGACACCATCGCTTGCGGTGGTCCAGTGGATCCACTTCTATGACTGGGACCGTTACAACTGGGCTTCACTAAAGTGAAATACAGCTATTTAAAAGTTATACGTATAAGAAAAGGTGGTTTTTGCACCAATGAAATACACCAGCAGTTACTAGAAAATTTCTGTATCCAATTTTAAGTACAAGGTGGCTCTTTGAAAAAAACTGGGATGCACAAAATAAAAGGTACAATTTCACCTCAGGTGCGCGGTGTGCTGGCCAAAAAGTGGTAAGAAAATGCCATTTCAATGCAGGTTCAAAGCAGAGTCTGGGCTGCACAATATACACCCTCCTTTCCAAAGCTAGCCTGTCTGTCTGTCCGTCCACCCCCCTCTCTCTCCCTCGCGGCTGTACAGTGCTAGATGCTTCTTTAAAAGTCTCTAACTAACTAAGAGCTGAAATTCTCTAATCTACTTATGTTCTAATGTTCACTGCTAAAAGCATAGTTGTCTGTATGAATAAAGAGAAGAACTGTGTCTCTGAGCTGAGTTGTATTGAGAAACACGCAGCACACGTCTTGCTCTAGTGAGAGACACTGAAACACTGATACTGAACAGGAAGGGCTGTTCTCTGCAAAACGAGGGCAGGTGCTTTGTCCAGCCAATGACACCCACACACAGAACAGTCATGACGTCGCACACCCAGCTTACCCTGCTCTATGCTCTAAGCTGATTTGCTGGCCGCCAAAATGACAGGAAGCGCTGCAAATGGCGCGATAGTAATAGATTATGTGCAGATTGTCACCTAAAATATCGCGTGATCGGAAATTTTCGATCAACCTAAAAATCGGGTTGATTTCAATTTTTTCGATTATAATCGCTCATCCCTACTTATAATAGTTTAGATAGGAGATTCTGCAGTGTGAGTTAGTGGACTGGCATTCTATGTCCCTGCTTTATGACTTGCTACCCTTAGATAGGACTCAGAGTAGAGCAAATGCAATGTAATTGCAGTCTGCACACTCTAACGAGAGAGTGAGAGAGAGAGAGAGCAAGAGAGAGGGAGAATATATGTATGTCTTAGGGAAATTACATTGTGGAGAAGGCATGATGTGAATGGAGACAATTTCTGTACAGTGCTGTGGAATGTGTTGGTACCATATAAGCGACTTGGAATGCAGAAGAGATTGGAAAAGCAGGTAGTAGGAACAAAGGATTAATTGTGTAACAGATGCAATTATTACCAGCCATGTTCCTATGCCACTGTCATCAAATGTCCATCTTGTGAATTGACTTCTTTATGGTTAAACTCTCAGAAGGGTTGTCTTGTATTTTCAGCAGTGACAGCTCCTGCATCTTTATCACTGATAACTTTTTTTGAGCCAATACAAGGGATATAAGTAATATTTTTTTAACATTTTACTGAAGCTTAAGAAATGTGATAAAGGTTGATGTATTCATTTCAGTAGACTACATTACAATATATAATGGATGAAACTCTTTGAAGTTTGAATTAATTCACTGGGAACTGTAAAAAATAGTGACATAACTATGCATTAAACTTCAGTGATGTTGACAGACTGAATGTGGTTTGGTGATGGGTAAAGTAGGGTATAAGAAAAGGACATCATAGAGTACTATTGAATTATGGTAATGAAAGCTGTAGGGTGCTCAAGTGCATAATCACATCGGTTGTTTTGCCTTAAAGAGGTCCTCCAGAAATATATGAAAATTAGGTACACCACTGAGCTATTGTGTATTTAACCCTATAAGGATGCAGCCTATTTTGCTTTCAGGGTGCTGAATTTTTTTTTTTTTGTTTTTGTTTGTTTTTTGTATCCTCTTTTGAAGAACGGTATGAAGGCTTGTTTTTTTTTGTTTTTTTAAATGGTATTTCTTAAAGGGGTTGTCTCACCACAGACATTATGGCATTTTAGTAGGATATGTCGTCAATGTCTGATAGGTGCAGGTCTCACCTATGGAATCCACACATACCTCAAGAGCGAGCTCTAAAACCTCTCTGATTTGAACATTGATATGCCATCAATGTGTGTAGTGGGAATTCCCTATTAATTGCACTTGTGCTGTATATAGTGCTATGTATATCTTGTGTTATATATAGTGTATTGAAACACTTACATTTTTAGATAGAATGTTTAAAAACATCACTTAAACTAATTTTGGGTTTGTTTGTTGAGTTTCATCTCTATCCTATGAAATAAAGGCCAAGATTTTTCCTGTAAGCCAAATCAGTATCATCATGACCACGCCAAACAGAAATACACAGCCAAATCATATTATTATGACCACCAGCTAAAATACAGGGTAAGCAGCACAGACAGCAGCCGGACAGACTAGGAGTTACTCAAAAAGGTCCTGGTAGGTTGTCACAGGCATCTGGAGCCATGGTGACTGCAGTGCACCACCGGCTGCTGCAGGTGGTATGGGGGAGGATTCTTAGAGGAAGCACCATGATCAAGGAAGGTGGTCTCACAAATGCTCAAGGCTGGGAAATTAGTGGACCAGGGTAAACTACTTGGAAGTCTTGGTCATGCTCTTTCAACCAATATCAGACATTTCTAGCCATGTGACACGTCACATTGTTTTGCTGGGAGATGTCATCCACCTTAGGGAAGACAATCAGCAGGTATGCGATCTGCAAGAATAGATTCAAACCTAAATCAGATGAGAATTCCTTCCAAGTCGATGAGTGGCTCAGAGAATGCCACAAAAATATTCCCCAAACCATAACTCTTGTGTTCTTCCAGCTATGGTTGTAGGGTGTTTGTTCTCTGATGTGTTTCACCTGACATGCCAAAATGCATCTGTTCAAAGAAGCAGGAATCAGTCCCATTAAAAAGTTACAGTTCTGATCAGCAGAGATCCAATTCTGTTACTGTCGTGAAAATTGAAGCCTTTTCTGCCAATTTAAACTAGTTAACAGAGGTGCAGTGACCATCTGTCTGCTTCGGTGCTCAATGTGGACTAGGATTTGCTAAACTGTTGTTTTAGGCACAAGTCTAGTAGTTCCCTAATTCATTTTGAACTACTCCACTGTAGTGTGTCTGTCTCCTCTAATGCACTTTTATACCCAACATTCAGCTCACACAATAATGACACATATGGCGGCATGTATGAAATTTGGCATTTAAACGGCAAATTTCAGGCGCATTATAATAGCATAGAATGCGCTTGATTTATGAACCCGCTCTACAGCAGTTCATAAATCAGGCGCATTCTAGCGCTAAAGAAAAACTTAATCCTGACAGTAACCAATAGGTCAGGTAATTACTCCATCACACCAACAAGAAAAAACATTAAAAAAATGGAGTGTGCATAATTGTTACATAAAATTAAAACGTAACCGTTTCTTGACAGTTTAAAAGACTCATATTAACAAGACAAGCTCCATCCAAAAATATAGGGTGTATCAATAGTAGCCTCCTATATATCATAAATTGGGTGCCACCGGGAGAAGGAACCAACGCGCCCTACTATCTCCCTGAAAATGTTTTCACCACAATAACCAGGTGGAGCATTCGCCCCGAAAAAGGGCGACCCCACAAAGATGCGTCGACTATCCCTATAAATTCCTATCTTACCAGTATGTCACCGATTTAACACGTCCCAACATGTTTTGAACCACCTTGGTCTTTTCAGGGTACCCAATAAGGTGCTATATACAAAATCCAGTGGGAAATTGCGGAATAGTAACCAATATAATGGATCACCGAGCGTACGGCTCCTGGTGTCTCTAGAAGGGCTATGATACGCCCGCCGCATTCTAGCGTTAAGACAACATTTCTGATACTGGCATACAGGAGGCTTTTCACAATTGTGAACGGGGCTGTGTCGGATGTCAGGCTGAAGATACACCAGTCTTCTGACACAGCCCCATTCATACATGCCGCCCATATTGCTCTGCATTTTCCAGCTCACAACACATGATTTTTTTCATGAGCTACACACTCCTGACCTGGAAAATAGGAAGTGGTCATACAAATGTAAAGCAGCTTGCAGCCATTTTCATGTTTTACTGCTTTAGCACAACATTTCTTCAGTTGTTTTTGTGTCGCCATATTTTCCATATTTTTTCAGTCAATAGAGTTGTTCGCTTATTTGTGGGGTTTTTTTGGGGGGGATGAGTTGGACTTTTAGTTGGTACCTATTTGGGATATATTTTCCTATTTAATTACTTTCATTTTCTTTTGGAAGCCAGAATAACCATTAAATAAAGCAAGTTTAATCATTTTAACTAACTTTTAAAGAAATATTTTTTAGACCTACCATCTGACTTGACTGCAATTGCAAGATGGCTTCTATGCTACTCTGCAATACTTCTGAAGGGCAGAGTGGGAAAGTTTTAAATAGGGTTTATAGGACTGGAATATCTGTTTATGGGTGTCCAACTCTGTAAAGCACAGAACACCATATATGTGGTTGAGGCTTTGCCTGGTACAACACTTAAATAAGTTGCTGTGAATTGCAGATACATGATCATATTCAGTTCAGAGTTGTAAAGTGCTGCTTTTTCTCTGCAGAAGAGCAACATATGTTAATAAAGTGACGTTCTATTAAAAAGTTAGAAAGTCTTTTTTATAGTAGAAACTAAAATTTTTAAAGGGATTGTCTCACCATGTTGTTTTACAGAGCCATAGCCAGCTTCAGACTCAGACTTCCTGGTTAGGCTGTGGGTGGCTCTACACTAGTGATTGACATTTCTATTCTTGTTAGAGGAACATTAGTGATGGAGGTTTGTACACAGTCGTGCACAAGGCTACAGGGCTCTCTCTTAGGATTGAGAGAGGTGGTCGGTAACCTAGGAAATCTTGTGTATAAAGACAGGAGATAAGAATTGCTCTAACTCTGAAGAGAAGCAAAAGCATAACAGCATTGCATTTGTTAATAGTCTATATTTACCTTTGCATATATGTTTATAGCTAATCAAGGAAATGGGAATGCCTTGCATCATGACCAGATTTTGAGTAAATGGTTACACTTTACACTTCCAAAACAGAATTTATCTATTCTCATAAATATGAGATCTCAATTTGCATTCTAATTGATTTTGATGCACACTGTACATGTTTTCCTAAGTGTTATCCATTATGTATGTGAGTATTGAGTTCTGACTATACAGATTTATGCATATAAGTATAATTCATAACTATTTTACCCTGTACTTGGAGAAGTGCTCTCTGTTAGTTTTATTTACCTTCTGATATGTCTCTGCCTAAAGCGAGGCCAACAAAAGCCTAATTAAATTAATTGTTACATAATAAAATGGGAACAAAAAGGGAGGTGACATGTTTTTTATGGCATGTATATGTTATTTTAAAATGTTAAAAAGTATAGTATCACAAATAATTATGTTTAAAAATAAATCATTATATAAAAGTGTAACACTGTGAACCATGTAACTATATTACAGTCACAACTTAATCAGATGTATTTTATTTCAGAGAGCAGCTTCATATTTGTGTGGACCTCATTTGAACTTGAAGTATTTGGCTGTGTTTCATTATAGTAACAGGTGTTACTGCTACTGCACAGATCCTGGTTTAAGCCCACAGTCTTGTCACGTGCAAAAGTGTTACCCTGTATAAATATAGAATACTTCCTTATTATACTGTAATATGGCCTGCCGTCAGAATACCTCCTCTAATAAACTTGTCAACTGTCAGTCTACCGTTAATCAGAAGGAGATCATTGAAATTCATATCAATAAAACTAAGCAAATGTATACTTCTTTCTGAGTACACATCGGTATGTTCCCTGATCATGGCACAATATGAAAACTAACTTACTATTATATACAAACTATTTTAGCAACATTTGGCCAGTCCTTAGATTTTTTTCACACAAATCGCACCTATTTGTAAATAAAGCAAACATACCTTGTAAGCTCCACAATCCATGTCTCCTGGTATGACTGCCATAAGTTATTTCAGAGCCCCATATAACCGCCACATATGGGCCCCCTATTTTGTACCATATTAGCAGGCCCCTTTATTGTTAAATTTGATCAGGGCTTACTACAGGAGTACTGCCAATACTGCTCTGATGGCATCCCTGTCTTTAAGTCACCCCCGAAAAAAATGTAGCTTTAAACAGTAAACATAAGAGAAGAGGAGGGGATGCAACTGTAGATTTTTACTTAACATTTGGGAGAGGAGCAGGAGAAGATTTAAGGTGTTCAATGGTAACCATTAAGAACCACACATCATACCACTGCACTGCTATCTATTGGATTGATAATACCTTCCTTGTTCCTGGGCATCTCTTCAGTTCCAGTAGTTACTAAATCAGCATCAGATCATTAAAAGCAACAAGGGTCTGGTCTGACATTTGGTCTTACCTTAGGATCTTTCTGGGGTCTGTATTTATGTATAGTGCTCTATACACTGAGGATGACTGTGGAGAAAGGCAACAAACTTTGCAGTCATCAGGAGAAGTTGTCAAGGCAATCTAGGGAAGATGGAGAATAACACTTCTGGAGCATTTTTTTCTTAAATAGCCACTCTGTTTGTATCCCTTAGTTAATTAGAAATTGCTAAGACACTGTGTAAGGACATAGCCATTGGACAAAGAGAATGGTAAAAACCAGTTCTTAATTGATTCAAATGTTTTTAGAAGGGACAACAGAGAAGTGAGACAATCTCGATTTATAAGGAACTGTGCTCCAGAATTGTTAGTTCATATACAGTATATATATATCTACTAATAGAGCCATACAACAATAGTGATGGTACTGCACACCAGTTATGGAGATGGTGCTTCAGTGGAAGAATGTAGATCCGTGTTGGTAATCCAGAAGAAATCCATGCCATACCTCCAAATGCAGTTTTAGTTCATATTTATTGATATAAGTTACATGTTTATTTAATCCATCAGATTAATCATTTTTAACAGCAGGCTCAGTGAAAAGTACTTGCGACATTTAGGCCACAATGGCCTTTATCAATATGTCCCTCAGCTATGTCAAGTGATGAAGCATAAGGGCACCACCAAAGCAATCAGCTCCCGCATATGCAGGACGTGTGACACTGATGTAGAATCTGCCCCTAGATCTAGGCTATGCGAAATGTCGCATGTACTTGTCACTAAGCCTGCTATCAAAAGTTATGGGCCTCATGTATGAAAACTGTCTAGGTATAAGACTTTAATTTCATATAGTGCTCTGAAAAAAATAAAGGGGGGCTCTGATTGGTTGCTATTGACAACAAGTAAAGTCTTACACCTAGACAGTTTTCATACATGTCCCCCTATGTGTCTAACGGATTAAACACACATGTAACTCATATTAATAAATATGAACTTAAACTGCATTTGGAGGTGTGCTTTGGATTCATTCTGGATTACTTATAAAGGTCTGCATCCTTTTACTGAACTACTTTGTCTCCATAATTGGTGTGCAGTACCAACACTATTATTTTATGCCTGTGTTAGCAGATACCCTTATAACAACTAAAACTGAATTTGGAGGTATGCGGTGAATGTCTTCTGGATTACTAAAACAGGTATGTGACAGATCCTTGATAATGTATGTTACCTGTCTGAGAATAGGTCTGATCAATACTGTATTCTCTAACATAGTCTACAGTATGATAATATTCTACAGACCACCTATACAGTATTTCTTTTCCAACTTATCTAAAATATTCACGGACAGCATATATGTTTATAGACAAAGTAGAAAACCATAGTGATGTACGTTTATGGACCACAATACTGATATCACTCTACTGTAAAGTGTAAAATTATGATAATTTAAATCACAATAATCTGCACAAACTTCTCTCACATTAAAGAAAATCTCAGACTTGTATATATATTTTACAGGAAAAAAGTCCCATATTGTACGAACTTACCCTTGTAACATTAAGATCTACTCCAGCTGAAATGGTGACTGTCAAGAGGTCACCTTTAAGCTATGTTCCTGAAATGGAGTTCATTATCAATCTTGGAAAGATATGTTTTTACTTGGCCTCCTTCCCAAAGTTTCCATTCATTTTGGAAATTTCATGGCTTGGCATCCACATTCCCTGGATAGATTTGAATTCAGGAAGACTAACTTTTACTAAAATACCGTCAACCAAATTGTCAGCTGAAGAGTCTTATTCCTTTTCAGAGGGGAATTTCTGGAGATCCTATTACCAACTCAGTAAAACAGCCCGTATCTTATAAAGAATGTTTGCAACATGAAGAATGCTGACCACAATCACTTCCTCATCGTCTTCATAATTGTCCTGCTGAAGGTTTGCCTGGTGCAATCACTTTCTGACTTAGAATGAGACACCCTTGATAAATAGGTAAAGAAGAAATATAACCAAATGATTCAACCCCCACTCAACTTCAGTTGCAGGAGAACCTGCATATTTCATACTAAGGAAGAATGGCACATAACGCCCTTCGATACACTAAAGAGAAGGTAATCAAATGACTGTCGAGAGTTACTTGAGAGAGTACAGTCAACTAAGGTTTTTACTAAGCAAAATTCTTTTCCTCATGGTCCAGGCAGAAGTGGAAGACAGCTTTTCAAACACAGTATGGGGATTTCTAATTAGTTCTCATCCCATCCCATACAATGCCTTAGCTACAGTTTAACACTTTATTAATTATGCATTTCGGGACCTGGATTAATTGATGGTGGTCAATTTGGACAACATATTAATATTCTCTGAAATTCGAAGAACATGATAAGCCAGTAAGAATTTTTAACCATCTGAGAGTAAATTTTCTATACATTAAACTGGAAAGGTTTAAATTTGATAGAGATTCATTCTGAGATACATCATCTCTTCTAAGTGGTTGCACATGCACTGGGTAATATCTATGCTATATTAGCTTTGTTTACTCCCAATAATGTAAAGAGGTTGAACGATTTGAAAGTTTTTCAAATATCTGATGAAATTTTATTAGGAACTTCTAAAAAAATGTTTTGCCCAAAAATGTAAAGGTTATTATTTTAAGGGAATATTTTTTGTTCTTTCTGTGAGACGACCAAAAAACACTCAAAAAACTGAATTCTGTTTAAATGACCTTTGATGCTAAAGCTGCCTTCACCCAATGAAGACTCTTTTTCCTCTGCTCCTGTGTTAGGTCACCCTAATCTAGACTTACCATTTGCTGTTTATGTAAATGCTCTGGTCTCAGCAGTGCAAGTAGTGTTGTCCCAAAGAATTAAAAAGCAGTTGCTTCGCCCCTGTGCGTTTTCTCATGTAATATATCATATATTTGAAAAAAAGACATATTAGCAATAAAGAAAAATTATGTTTGTATCATACTTTTACAATAAATAGAAATGATACAAAGCGAGAGTCTTCAGTTGTTTATACCTTTTAATGGATAACTGAGATGAAGAAGTACCTAAGCCTCTTCATCAGGCATGGTTTAACCGTCATGACTAATAGACTTGCTATCTTTCCACAAAATCAAGAAAGATTGAAAAACATTTTACATGAAGCCCCAGATTGCTACAAGAGAACTGCAAATCTTTTCCTTTTTATGGTGTAGGAGATAAGGTACGGCTTTCACAAGAAATTTGAAACTGAAAATCTCTTCACCGAAATTAGGTCAGAAATTCATTGGACCAATTGAAATTGTAGCCCAGATCATTTCCATGGCTTTCTATTTAACCCATTGCAGATGCAACAATTTCTGGCAATGACAAAAGGGCTTTCTAAAAGCAAATTGTTGTCATCAACAATGTCATATAAGGGCTTGATTTCTGTGGGAATAGTTGTATTTTTTAATGGCACCAGTTATTATACTACAATATACCATATAACTTACTTAGAAAATAAGAAAGGAGAATTCTTTATAGTGTGGAATGGGGGAAAAAATGCAGTTTGTGTAATTGTTACAGAGTTCACCATGCACTATAGGTGTCATGTAAAATTTGATTTGTGAGTCAGTATTATTTCATCAATTCCATATGTACTATATAATATTTTATAACTTATTAAACAAATTTTTAAAATTCATTTTATTTACATTTTACCATATTCTTTGCCCAATAACTTTTTGTTTTCTTCATTGACAGACCTGTGTAATGGCTTTGATTTTGTGGAGAAAGGTATAGTTTTTATTTGTACACTCAATTTTTTTATCACTTTGTATTCCATTTTTTCGGTGGAGGCAAGGCCACCCAAAAAAATCATTCTGTTATTGCTTTTTTGTTTCTTTGGTTTTTTACAGCAACTACACTCAGTGTAAATTAAAGTATAAATATATACACACACATATATACACATAACACACATGCATAATTAAGCGTTACACGGGTACATGCATATTATTATGTACGTCACACACCCTTCCAGAAGCGCAGTGTATAATAGGAAAGTGGTGACTGTACATTATGCTGAAATACTAGTATTGTCGTATAGTGTACAACAATTATATAGTATATATATATATATATATATATATATATATATATATATATATATGTGTGTTTGTGCTGTGTCAATGTTTATATGTGTGTAATGCATATGCATATATGTGTAAGCAATGTAATGTTGGCAACTAACGACTGTCTGAAACCTCCAAGATCCCATTATTTCCAAGGTAAAGGAATTTTACTGTAGCAGGAAATAGCTTTTCTGTCAATATCCAATGTACATTGAATAAAGCATGCTGTGCAGGAATTCCCAATGCTATCCATTCTCTCCAACTACAGACATTTGGAAAAGAAAAGTAAAAGGTAGAGGGTTTTTTTTTTAATGCAGCCACACTCCTGCCTACCGCCAACATTGCCTTAAATATATGGTCTTCTTTTAGAGTAGGTCTCTGGTCTGAGGAAGGGATCTGATTCCTTAAAATGAATAAAATAGTACACTCTATTTATTAGTGTGATGTTCTGTTATCCCACATTACATATCACACCATCAGAGGTGGGGTCTCAAAATACAAGAAGTGCAGATCCACTTGGAAAAAAAATCCATCTTTTCCATTATTTTTCAGATGGTTCTTCATTGTGAGATGGTGTGACATGATCCAAGAGGGAATGGGAGTCTGCAGTACCACCTGTATTTCTAACATAAACAGGTTGTAGTGACTCCCAGACAACCATGCAAGGAAAGAAGGTTAGCAAATCACACAACTAACGCAGCAGTTTATTGGCACATCACAGAAAATATGGGATACAAATTAAATATAAAACATAAAGAATCGAGGCTTACTTACTGATCCACAGTCTTGGAATGAAGAGTACAGCAGCAGGACAGACTTTGAGATACATCCTGTTTAGGTTAACTGACATCACTGAGCATGTGTGCTGTGCTCAGTCAGCCTGACAGACTTGTGATGTCAGGAACGGCTCTGTAGTGTAGAAAGGAGACTGTTTCAAATAAAAGTGTGCAAATATATGTGTGTATACATTGCTATATATATATTTAAATGGGGTGTGTATATTGTATATACAGTGAAGGAAATAATTGTTTGATCCCTTGCTGATTTTGTAAGTTTGTTCACTGACAAAGACCTAAACAGTCTAAAGTTTTAAGGTTAATTTTTAGGTTAATTTTAACATTGAGAGATAGAATATCCAAAATAAAATCCAGACCGTTACATTGTATAAATTATATATATGTATTTGCATTTTTCTGAGAGAAATAAGTATTTGATCCCCTACCAACCATTAAGAGTTCTGGCTCTTACAGACCAGTTAGATACTCCTAATAAACTCATTTCCTGCATTAAAGACAGCTGTCTTAAATAGTCACATTTATAAAAGACTCCTGTCCACAGACTCAATTAATCAGTCAGACTCTAACCTCTACAATATGGGCAAGACCAAAGAGCTTTCTATGGATGTCAGGGACAAGATCATAGACCTGCACAAAGATGGATTGTGCTACAAAACCATAAGTAAGATGCTGGGTGAGAAGGAGACAACTGTTGGTGCAATAGTAAGAAAATGGAAGAAATACAAAATAACTGTCAATCGACATCGATCTGGGGCAAAATCTCACCTGGTGAGGTATCTTTGATCTTGAGGAAGGTGAGAGATCAGCCTAAAACTACACTGGGGGAACTTGTTAATGATCTCAAGGCAGCTGGGACCACAGTCACCGAAAGAAACATTGGTAACACATTACACCGTAATGGTTTAAAATCCTGCAGTGCCCGCAAGTTCCTCCTGCTCAAGAAGGCACATGTGCAGGCCCATATGAAGCTTGCCAATGAACACCTGGATGATTCTGTGAGTGATTGGGAGAAGGTGCTGTGGTCAGATGAGACAAAAATTGAGCTCTTTGGAGGAAGAGAAATGCTGCCTATGACTCAAACAACACCATCTCCACTGTCAAGCACGGAGATGAAAACATTATGTTTTGGGGGTATTTCTCTGCTAAGAGCACAGGACAACCTCCTTCCCTCTGCTAGGACATTAAAAATGGGTCATGGCTGGGTCTTTCAGCAAGACAATGACCCAAAACAAGGCAACAAGGGAGTGGCTCAAAAAGAAGCACATTAAGGTCATGGAGTGGCATAGCCAGTCTCCAGACCTTAATTCCATAGAAAACTTATGTAGGGAGTTGAAGCTCCGAGTTGCCAAGTGACAGCCTCAAAATCTTAATGATTTAGAGATGATCTGCAAAAAGGAGAGGACCAAAATTCCTCCTGACACGTGTGCAAACCTCAGACTGCTGTGCTTGCCAACAAGGTTTGCCACCAAGTATTAAGTCTTGTTTTCCAGAGGGATCAAATACTTATTTCTCACTGCAAAATGCAAATACATTTATAAAATTGATACAATGTGATTTTCTGGATTTTATTTTGGATATTCTATCTCTCAATGTCTTTTTCAGTGAGCAAACTTACAAAATCAGCAAGGAATCAAATAATTATTTCCTTCACTGTAGAATCTATAGCTCAGCTGGGAGGTGTCACAGTAAATGCTGCTGCTTCCATGCTGAGCTGCAGGCATTTTGCCATAGGCAAACTTAAACTCTATCAGTTCTCTATCTATAAAACACTAAAACGTAACTTTTATTATGTATGTATGTATTATGTATGTATTATATGTATAATGTATGGTAGAACCCCACCTACCAACAGGAAAGCCTTACATATACAACAAATTATTGGCTCCAGTGAGGGATCCCAAGCCTCCTAATTTGTTGTATATATAAGGCTTTCCTGTTGGTAGGTGGGGTTCCACCAGGCTTGATAGTGGAAAAGGAGCTATTCCTTCCTTCAGAAGTAGAAAGGGTTAAATGGTGAGGTTAGAAATCAGGTTTTTAAATAGTGTGTATAGAGTTTAAGAGTTATACATAATAAAAGTTACGTTTTAGTGTTTTATTGATAGAGAACTGATAGAGTTTAAGTTTGCCTATGGCAAAATAGTAAATATAGTGATCAGAAGTCACTATCTGTTCTCTTGTGAGATTCCCTTTTTTTGGAGACTATTTGAGCTGCAGGCATGGGATCCGCCGGCAGCTCTTACTCACCAGTCCTCGCTCCTACTCGCTCTTGTCCTCGTTGGCTGCCTGTGCGCCTCCCAGGGTACGCGCGCAGCAGCCTTCTGCTTTTTAAAGAGACCATGTCCCAATTTCCTGCTCTGTGACCTGTGACCCCTAGCTAAAATGGAACTTCCTGCCCTTGCTCTGGGTCAGTTTGTTGTTATCTCTACATAGAGCTTGACCCCTTGGTTGCTGTTTACCGGCTGCTATACCTGCATTAACCCTGCTCTTCCTAAAGTGTTCTTGCTGTATTCCTGCCGCTGCATCAGTATGTTTCCTGCTGTATATCCGCCATTATACCAGACTGTTACCCGTCTGGGACCTGTTACTTGCCTATGGTTATACCTGCTGTGTCATGTCATCTGTACCGGCACCTGCAATCCTTTCCCTGCACTTCGGCTGTCACTGTGGGTCACCACCTGTACCATGTTGCCCGCAGTGATCACAGAGGATCCACACCCATATACCTGCATATAGTGTTGAGCGATTTTTATCGACAAAGTTGAAATCGGCAAGGTTTTTATGGTGATCGAAATTTCCAGATCATGCGATAATTAAGGTTAAAATCGAAGCATCATCTATTAAGATCGCGCCTTTTTCGGCGCTTCCTGTAATTTTGGCAGCCAGCAAATCAGATTACAGAATAGAGCAGGGTGAGATGTGTGTGCGACGTCATGACTGGGATGTGTATGGTTGCGATTGGCTGGAAAAATCACATGACCTCGTTTTACATAGAACAGCGTTTCCTGTTTCAGCCTCAGTGTCTCTCAGCGTCTCATAGGGATAGGACCTGCGCTCTGCCTGTGGCCAAACAGCTCAGCGAAATTAGTCTATTTCTGCACAGAGAAACCTCTACTATTAGCTGTGATACCTTCCAATTTAGTTATATTAGAGATTTGAGATTTTATGTAGTTAGCTAGAGAATTTAAAGGAGCATATACCACTGTAAATTCACGGTGGGGGAGCAGGGGGGGCCCGCGGGCGAACACAGACATGCTCTATCTATAAAGAACACTGGATAAAGTTCTCCAAGACTTAGTGTAGACATTGTAGTGGAATATCTTTATTATTAACAGTTTGCTATTGAAATATTTCCTGGATATTGGGCAGCCTGAACTTATATTGGGATACACATCATTTCTAGTAACTGCAGGTCTCTTTGTTAGCTGCAAAACTCCACTTTTATTATCAGTATAAAATTTCAGATATGTGTTCATTTTAATTTTACCCATTACCACCTGTGACTGTTGATATATCCACTTGCAGTTAAATTACAATCCAGCAATCTTTTTAGTCAGCACAGGTTGTTTGTTGCCAAAAATACCGTGTATCATACGAAAACATAACAGTTACGTTTTTTTGTGACTTTTGGCACCCAGCATTGTTCATTGACGCAGCATCCACGTAAATCTTAAAACAGCAATTCTATATTCACCACAGGTGAATTGAAAGGTGCAAAAAATACCGTTTATTATACCAAAACATAACAGTTACGTGTTTTTTGACTTTTGAACACCCAGGTTTGTTCATTGACGCAGCATCCACGTAAATCTTAAAACGCAATTCTATATTCACCACAGGTGAATTGAAAGGTGCAAATAATACCCTGTATTATACGAAAACATAAAAAGATACGTGTTTTTTTACTTTGCGCACCCCGCTTGGGTTTATTGACCAGCATCCACGTAAAACTTAAACAGCAATTCTATAGTCACCACAGGGAATTGAAAGTGCAAAAAAATACGTGTATTATACGAAAACATAACAGATACGTGTTTTTTGACTTTTTGCGCACCGAGCTTTGTTCATTGACGCAGCATCCACGTAAATCTTAAAACAGCAATTCTTTTATTCACCCAGGGGAATTGAAAGGTTCCCGTGACTTTATAACCTAAGTGAGTTGCCTAAGATGTAGGACGTATCCATATGACTGTTGTGGATGTTAATTTCAGCTTCTCCATCCTTGTTTGGGGGTAATAATGAAGGTGTTGTTGCTCTCCCATAGACTTTAATGGTAATCGCTCATAATCGATGCTCACTATCGAAAATCCTTATCGATAGCGGCCGACTATCGACTATCGCTCGATCTCGATAGCCAACACAATCGCTCAACACTACCTGCATACTGATACCGCCGGATCATTACAGGAGAAAATAGGCTGTTGTGGGAAATATAGTTTTCAAACAGCATGCCTAGCAACTGTAGCTACCCCACTAGTCCAGTGAGAAGAAAGATGCAACATGGTGATAATAAGCGATATAACAGTATTTGTTAGTTGTTTAAACTGGATTGTGACATAAATTTACTGCTTATCTAAGATAATATCTTTATAGGGTGTCAACCATGCAGTTATATATATTGCACCGTGTTGGCATTACAGCCAATTGGTGACACCCCCTACTACTTGACTGGCTTCTTCACCAGTATTTTGTGCTAGTGCAATCTCCCCTTCAGTGCCCTATAAGCACTTCTTTATTCTGTTGGGAATTGTTATTTAAGCCCTTGAATTTGCCAGTATGGTAGGTATCAGATATCATTATTGGTATTGAGCACTTGAAGTGTGCTGGACAGCCGGCCTGATCGAATAGTAGTGGCGTCACCAATAAGGCTAGCATGGTGCAATGTATATAACTGTATGACTAAAGCACATATAATTTTTTTTTATTTAGGTGCAGGATATTAAAGCCATCACTCCCCTAATGCATAGCAGGTGTCTAGCAGTATGCTTATTAGTATTTTGCACCTTTGGCACCACTCCCATATAGCATTATGGTTTCTTTGTAGCATATTAAGAATTGGGTTTTTTTCCTACTTGAGAATCAATAAGTAAGCCTCATACTTCTGTGATTTAAAGATTGCAATTTAGCCTAAAAGTATCTACCCTATATACTCTACCCTAGCTGCTCTGCAACTACACTGTTATTGAAAAGGAGCTTATGTGTTAATATATGCAAATAATATTTGCACTAGCACTTATTGAAAACTGTAGCTACACGTTAAGTTACAGTTTACTTTTGTATTTTTTATAACTTGTTTGTTATCTGTATGCTTTAATTACACTGAAAAATAAATTTTTGACATAACCCTTATTCATCTTGATGTACTGGCTCACTGTTCCTAGTTAATTTTTGAACAAGCCCAGAGTGGACATGATTTTACTAAAAATAAGCCAAAATGTAAAATTTCTAGGTGAGAGAAAGGTAGAATGGGGATAAGGCCTATTAGTGAATGCCAGCCGGTATGCATGTGACAGGTTATTGCACTCACAAAATTGCTGCATAAGCCCTTTGTCTTGGACAGGTGTTGTTTATATAGATGGTTCTATTATTCTGAAACAAGGCTGTGTAAGATGTAAAAAAAAACGTATTGAAAGCCTACACATAGTACAGTAGGTCTGGTTGTGACATAAGCTTTCCCAGGGTTATGTAAAACCATGTGCAATGTTATTTTAGTAACTACAAGAGCCTGGCGAGTCCCAAACCAAGCACATGTAGAACATCTGTACCTCACAAAGCAAAGAGGCAGTGAAATAATCCTATACATCTTATCTACTGCCAAAAATCCTCTTAACAGAAATGACTTAAATAGGCAGTACCCTACAACATATGGCAAATATAACCACATGTGAGAAAAATAACCTGAAATAAAAATGTATTCCCCAAGAGATACATAAGAGATCTAATTCTCAAGTAACTACAACATTCTGCATGTAAAAAAGTACTGGGGAGATACCTACTCCTGAAAGAAAGGGGGCGTTCAGGTTCAATACACAGTGCAATCTGAACAATCATTCAATTTACGCTTGAGAGAGAGCTTCAGAGAGAGCTTTAGAGAGAAAAATATATATAAATATATATATAGATATGTGTGTGTGTGTATATTGGGTTGCAAAATCTTCAAGTGTGTTGGGGTATGTCTCTACCAGCTTTGCACATCTAGAAGCTGGAATTTTTGCCCATTTTCCTTTGCAAAATAGCTCTAGCTCAGTCAGATTGGTTGGCGTATGTTTGTGAACAGCAATTCTCAAGTCATACCACAGATTCTCAATGGGATTTAGATCTGAATTTAACTGGACCACTTTAACACATGAATATGCTTTGATTTAAACTATTCCATTGTAGCTTTGGCTGTATGTTTAGGAACGTTGTCCAGCAAAAGACAGACAGGTCTTTTTCAGCCTCTCATAGGTTTTCCTCCAGGGGCGGCACATTTCTTTGTTAAAGGTGTGATCTCACTACATCGATTCATCTTACCTCAGTTCTGTTTTCTCTGTTTTATTTTTGAATTC
This sequence comes from Phyllomedusa bahiana, assembly GCA_025379985.1. NCBI lineage: Eukaryota > Metazoa > Chordata > Amphibia > Anura > Hylidae > Phyllomedusa > Phyllomedusa bahiana. The sequence goes on from JAODAL010016911.1 coordinate 69,552, forward strand.
AGTATTTATTAGCTACTACTTGTCTGCAGTGAAGAGCTTTCGAGAACACCAGCTCTGTAGCTATAGCGATCAGTGTTGGCAGCCTATCAGGAGAGATCAAAGAGGTCTGTAGCTATGAGGAGCTGTGGAGCTGATGCAGCACATACAAGAGAGGATATCTAGAAATAGGTGGGACATAGTTAATGGACACATATTGCAAAGTTACTTGTTGTTGCAAGATCTTTAACATAAAGCGCAATCCTTGTAATGAGACAACCCCTTTAAAATGTATTCACTTATAAAAAAAAACTTTTTAAAGTCCAATGGTGGCATTGTAGAGTGGAGCTATTCAAATCAGGTGCCCCATATCTAAGCATGAAAGCAGGTCTGCCACACAGTATATTCAGAGTCAGGTCCCATGTGCACACATCTCTTGTTTATATGTGCAGAGCTCAGTGAATGCCATTTTTTGCACACTGATAGCAAGTATACTATTATACAGTGTGCAGGAGCCATACAGGACGTCAATACTGTATTGTCTGCTAACTGAATACTCTATTCATCTGCTAGCTCCGTAGGGACAGAGAGGAGGGCTGGGGGAAGAAATCACAGCACGGCCATCTACACAGCAGGTCAGGACAAAGAGACTATCTACTGTCTTATGGCTGCTATGTCCCCTTCTCTGCCTGGTCTCTAAATCTAGCTGGCTCTCGGTGCCATGACAGCATGGTGTTATCAGGTCATGTGCCCCTGACCCTCAGAAAACCTGGATAGGGCAAGTGTCAGGAGCCTGCCAAAGGAGGACGACTCTAAAAGGCTTATGGGAAGAGAGCTAAACTGTTCAGCACCACCTATTTGATGTATCATTCCTTAAGTCACATCCAACTTACTGAGCCTTGCAATGTTAAAGGGATTAAAGCCATGACAGTTTTGTTCATCTGCAAGTGAGGAAGACTGCAAGAAATAATGACAGGTTAGGGTATGTAAGAAAGTGAATGTGTGCATATTTTTGTATAAATATGTGAGTGTATGGCTGAGTACCCATGGTGTGCTTTTAATGTGCATTTTGACGCTTAAAACGTGGTTTATACATTAAAATTTGAATCAAAAATGCACCTATAGGGTGCCATTGTTTTCAACAGTGATAAAATGCACTGTAGGGTCACATCATGAACTGTGGTGCATATTTTTACATGCTTCTTTCAAATATTAGGGGGTTTTCCTTGCACATTTATCATGTAAAATTCAATGGAAGCTAGGAATGAGACCAGCCCCATTGGATGGGGCTATTCTACATCCTAAAGTGTGGTGAAATCTGGGTAAAGAAAATATGCGTCAGAAATCCAAAACTGTTCCTCTGGTTTCTGCTGTGTAAATACATGGTGTATTTCTCTGGAAGTAAAAAAATATCATGAAAATGTAGTCTGCTTGTTTTTTGTGTCTGTGTGTAATTGTTTTGAATACAGAAACATGTATTAAGAGTTATTTGCATAGGATTGGAACAATTTTTCAATCCCTTACAACTGCATTGATTTTTGACCATAACATTTTAATTTTTCTCTTCACCACCTTCCAACAACCTTACAGAGGTTTTCTCACTACAAAGATTATATCTGTAACGATGAGGACAGTAAAAATAAGCACTTTTGCAATTGGTTTGCATTACCTAAATCATTTAGTATAGCAGATCTGAGCTAATCTGTGTGTGTCTAGAACTAAATCAGCAGCCTGGGGTCGGGCCACGCCCCCTTTGATGTGATTTGCTGCCTGATATTTAGTTCAGCCCTGTTGGGGCCCACCTCCTGGATGGGACATGCACCCTGTACTGTGATTGGCTGGCTGCACTCTGTGCTTGCTCCCCTCTGAGCTGTGTAAAAAGAAAGTGAAACAGCTTAATGTGCTGGCTGTTGGCTGTGTAATAAAGGCTGTCTGAGCTCCTCTATGCTCATCTCTCAGCTGTATGTGAAGGATCTGGGCAATTACTGAGTCTCTAGCTGCTAGATTCACTCTCTCCCATATAACACAGCCTTACACTGCTCCCCCTCTACCTCCTGCCTGATAACAGAGGGGTGAGCAGAGTGCATTTCTCAAATTTGTTTCATCAGTTCAGGCTGTATGTATAACTGTTTACACCAATGCAGGTGTAGGGAGCTGACAGCTCTGCAGGCATGAGAACTGACCATTGCAGAAGGTCTGAAGAGCTGTGACATCCTCTCCCTTGCCCTGCTCATAGAGAATGACGATGTCACCAGTCTTCAGTGAGGGAAGACCCACCTACTGGGAGGAGACAGAAACAGATAAAGTCTGTAAAAGCTTGTACTGAGAAAACCCCTTTAAGGGTAAGTTCACACTTGGGGTTTTCCCTATTAGAAAAGACTGATGTGTAGTCTTCTGAGGCAGTATCTTGGATTTTACCTCCACAGAAGCAGTTTTCTCCTCTGATGTCAACATGGGTTAGCCCTATTTCAATGAGGCTAATTCTTGTAACATATGTCATAGTGGAAACCGAGGAGGATCCACCTCAAGAAATGGACATGTCAATTCTTTGTTTGAAATTGGTGGTGTAGGATACCTACAGTACAGATTGCCTATTCAAAGGAAACTGAGTCAGACAAGGATTTTAATGTAGAATGCAATTTAGAATCTGCGTGGAATTCAATATTTAATTTTATTGTGTGAATTTGAGAAGCACCGCTGTCTGACACCTAACCGCAGTGTTAGTAATAGAGAAGCATCTGTCGGATACCTTCATTACTAACACTGGAAATGAAAAGTAAAAAAAAAAAAAAACACAGGCACAACAGGAAAAAAAAAACACTTTATTTGAATAAACACTCACCGACACACTCCCTCGCTAACCATTTTATATGGTTCCATTGCTGATCTGACGTAGCCCAACAAGTCCAATGTAGTCCAAAGGAGGGAACCTGTAGAAAAAAAGGAACACTACAAAAATGTGACAGTACTAAACTGTATTACTTGCACTCCTGAAGGTCATGGCTGTAGCTGTTCTTCTGGGGGTGCAGTGGACAAACTTCAGGTCACACAATATGATCCTGAGGGTATAAGCCAGAGTCACAGTACAATTTCCATGGGGTTATATAGTTTGTAAGGCCAAAAAAGACAGACGTCCATCCCATTTAGCCCATTGTGCTATAGTGTTTATCCTCAGGAAGCCAAAAACCCCCATGAGGTAGAAGCCAATTATCCTCATTTTAGAGGGAACATTCTTTCCTGACTCCAATCTCGCAATCAGAATAAATCCCTGGATCAACGACCCTTCTCCAAAATCTTAATCACTATAACTTGTTATATTATCATACTTTAGAAATGCATCCATGACAACTTTCTCTGGCAGAGAGTTCCATAGATTTACTTCTCTTACAGTAAAGAATCCCTTTATATGTTTATGTATAAACCTTCTTTCCTCTGAACATAGAGGATCCCCCCTTTTTCTAGATACAGTCCTGGGTATAAATAGATTATGGAAGAGATCTCTATATTGACCTTTGATATGTTTATACATATTTATTAGATCACTCCAAAGCCATCTTTCCTCTAAATGAAGTAACCCAAATTTGCTAGTTTTGGGTACTGTAATTTACCAAGTCCTTTTATTATTTTTGTTGCCGGCCATTGAACCTGTTCAAGTTCTACAATGTCTTTCTTGTGCACTAGTGCCCGAAACTTTAAATATTCCATGTGTGGTCTGACTAGGAATTTGTATAATGGGAAAATAATGTTCTCATCATGTACATCTACTCCCCTTTAAATGCTTTGGCAGCTGCTGCCTAAAACTGGCTGCTACAATTAAGTTTACTGTCCAATAAGACACCAGAGTACTTCTTCATGTCACTTTTTTCAAGCGTTTTCCGTTTAACAAGTAATCATGAAATGGATTTTTCCTCACCAAGTGCATAACCTTGCATTTATCTGTGTTAAACCTCATTTGCCTCTTATCCCGATCCTTTTGTAACAGAACATTATTCTATATTGTGTTGATTACTTAGTATTATCTTCAAAGATTGATATTCAACTACACAATACTGACCCCTGTGGTACCCACCCACTTGCAAACATTTTCCCCCAGTCCAAGCATTCTCGTTTTACTTAACAATCTTTTATGTGGCACAGTATCAAATGCTTTAGAAAAATCTAGATATTTGACATCCAATGCCTCATCCCGATCCAATCTAGAGCTAACCTCCTCATAAAAATTTATGAGATTAGTTTGATAGGACTGATCCTTCATAAACCTATGCTGGAACGGAGTTATACATTTATTTTCAATGAGATACTCCAGTATGGCATCTCTTAGAAAACCTGTTTTAGGGCGTTTCTGGAAAAATGAGGATTCTAAGATATTTGTGTGGTAAATTCTGCAGGGTTGAGTCGTGGCCAGGCAGAATGTGTTAGGTTATGGCCGAGGATTTGGATTTTTTCCAGAATACGGCAACATTAGCCATAAGTGCATAGGACACCAAAATGCCTGGTAAAACAAGTATTGAACATGTCACCAATTTTTAAGTAAATATACAGTATTTAAATTCTTAGTAGATGTTGGTAGCAACCAATCCAATTCACACAGGCAAATAAATCGAACCATAGATGTCCATAAATTAAGTTATGTGTAATAAAGAGAAGTAACACAGAGAAAAGTATAGAATACATGAAGAAAGAGAGGTGCAAAAAGCAATGGAAAGTCATGATACCAGCTAAAATCTATCCGTCATTAGAAAGCAATCCTGCCACTTAGTGAAAAAATAATATCAGTTAGTTTATCTGATGACCTGTAAAAAGGCGTCTCATCACCAAGGTGCCACACAAGAAACATTCCATGATGGGTAAAACCAGTGAGCTGTCTCAAGACCTTTGCAACCTTATTGGTGCAAAACATACTGACAGCATTGGTTGCAAAATAATTTCTAAACTACTGAAGGTTCTAGTAAGCACTGTAAGGGCCATAATCCAGAAGTGGAAAGAAAATAATTTCAATCATGATTCATGACCAGTTTCTCCCCGCAAGATTTCAGAGAAGTGAAATGAATTATCAAAAGAGTTGTCCAAAAGCCAATGACCACCTGTGGAAAGCTAAAGAGAAACCATGCCATATATTCAGAAGAGGACGTTCTTTGGGTGACCAGTTGGTCAGATCTGACTTTAGACCTCCTCCATGTAGCAGTCAGAGAAAACTTGCTACGGCGGGTACTTAGCCATGCCTGTCCTGCTCAAACTGTTTGGCTGTTCTCAAAGAACTGGTGATTTACCATCCCACAAAAGGTAACCCTATTTCCTTAAAAGGCTTTTTTAAGTGTGACACCTAAGTTGTTGTCTATCTGTTGAAATGCCCTTGTAGCAAAGTTTATGTTGGACAGATGAGTCGCAATATCAAGACTTGTGTAAGAAGTGTGCAGAAGTCAAACAACCAATAACGGAGATAGTGGACAGAAAAAATATGGAGAGACTACGGTAGCCAAGCAGTTTTTTGATGTTGGCCAACGTGTTAGCGATATCAAATGTTGCATATTGCAACATGTGCAAGCCCTTGATAGTGGTACAGTATCCAATAAATTGCTTCAACATGAAGCGTATTGGATTTATACCCTGAATTAACTCATGCCTCAGTTTTAGGTCATTTTTGTAATGTATATTATATGTGTTTAGCATATCTACAGTGTAATGATGTTTCTGTATTGTGGATATTGTTCCTTTCTATTCACTAGTTGATAATTAATTGTTATGTATGTTCACTCAGTTGTGTTTTATTACTGTTTCTATATATTGGGACATTGACACTCACAGTGCATGCCTGTAGAAGAAAGAGGTTCCTTCAAACCTTTGCAGTTTGCAGCGTACCCATGTTGAGAAACTTTCATCCCTGTATGGATGCCTGAAAGACCTGGAATCAGCATGTACAATTGTTTCAAAGAAAACAGTAAGTTATACACTCAGCCTCCAATGCCTGTATGCAGGTTCACCATGCAAGAATCCATTGCTGAACAAAAAGCATGTTAAAGCGCGCTTAAAATTTGTTTAACATTTAGATAAGCCTGTGAAATATTGGGAGAATATAGTGAGGTCAGATGAGACAAAAATTGAACTCTTTGGATGGCATAATACACATGATGTATGGAGGCCAAAAGGCATTGAATATCACCCCAAAAACAGCATACCAACAGTCAAGTTTGGAGGTAGGAACATCATGGGATGGTGCTGTTTTTCAGTATACTGCACTGGCAAACTTCATATATTTGAAAGAAGGATGAATGGACAAATGTATCGAGACATTTTTGATAAAAATCTGCTCCCATCTTCCAGGATGATGAAGATAAGATAAGGGTGGACATTTAACCAAGACAATGATCCCAAACACAGCCAAAGAAACTCTCAATTAATTTCAGAGAAAGAAAATAAAGCTGCTATATTATAGAAGGAGCCCACAGAACCTTCAGTATTTGAAGAGTATTTGTGTGGAAGAATGTACCAAAATCCCACCTGAGCAATGCATGCAACTAGGTTCTCCATACAGGAGGCATTTTGAAGCTGTTATTAATAACAAAGGTTTTTGTACAGTAAGCATGTTCAATACTTTTTCCATATGTCATTTCTCATTATTGCATATAATTTAATTTATGGATATCTATGGTTTGATTTCTTAACCTGTGTGGATTGGATGGTTTGTTACCAACATCTGGTGAGAATTTAGGGCCACATGTATGAACCTGTTTAGGTCTAAAACTCACTTTTTTGCCCATAGCAACCTATGGGCAAAGAGTGAGTTTTAGACCTAAACAGGTTCATATAAGTGGCCCTTAATGTTAACAGCACCAATAGAAATATATGCTATATATACAGTTGAAACCAGAAGTTTACGTACACTATATAAAAAGCATATATGCATATATAGTGCCATATATATATATTATATATATATATATTATTATATATATATTATATATATATATATATATATGTATATAGTGTATGTAAACTTCTGTGTATATATATATATATATATATGTCTATATATATATATATATATATATATAGATATTATATATATATTATATATATTATATAAAAGCACTATATATGCAAGTTTTTCTCACTATCTAACATGAAATCAGAATAAACCTTACCCGTTTAAGACTAACTAGGATTACCAAAATTATTTATATTTGCTAAATGCCAGAATAATGAGAGAGAATTTTTAAGCCATTTTTATTACGTTTACATACACTAGGATTACTATGCCTTTAAGCAACTTGGGACAGCCCATAAGATGATGTCATGTCTCAAGCTTTGGATAGGTCAATTAGCAACATCTGAGTCTATTAGAGACACATCTGTGGATGTATTTTTTAATGCACAGCAGACACACACTGCTTCTGTGTGCAACATCATGGGAAAGTCTAAAGAAATCAGCCAAGATATCAGGAAGAGAATTGTGGACTTGCACATATCTGGATCATCCTTGGGTACAATTTCCAGATACCTGAAGGTGCTTCGTTCATCTGTACAAACAATTATATTTAAGTACAAACAAGATGGGAATCTAGAGCTATCATACTGCTCAAGAAGGAGACGGGTTCTATGTCTCAGAGATGAACGTGCTTTGGTCCGACATTTGTATATCAACCCAAGAACAAAAGCAAAAGACCTTGTGAAGATGCTGGCGGAAGCTGGAAAGATGTCATTATCCACAGTGAAATGAGCACTATATCAACATGGGCTGAAAGGCCACTCTACCAGGAAGAAGCCATTACTCCAAAAGAACATATAAAACATATAAAAGCTAGATTAATGTTTGTAAATGCACACAGAAACAAAGACTTACATTTTTGTAGAAATCGCAAATATAGAAACAGCGGACCGGCACTCACCGATCTTCTCCTTTTTCAACACTTTATTGAGCGTAAAATAGCAGCATATAACAGGGAAACAGATACCTCACCCGACGATCGTTTCGCGTGTTCACTCTCACGCTTTCTCAAGGCATCCTTGAGAAAGCGTGAGAGTGAACACGCGAAACGATCGTCGGGTGAGGTATCTGTTTCCCTGTTATATGCTGCTATTTTACGCTCAATAAAGTGTTGAAAAAGGAGAAGATCGGTGAGTGCCGCTCCGCTGTTTCTATATTTGCGATTTATACGAATGGACTTACTTTCTGTGAATGGAGCTGAGCACCATATCTCCAGAGCGTTTGGCAGGAGTGACTCATAATCCTCTGTCTTTAAAGGTAACAGCTGAATAAGTGGAGTAGGGCCGCCTTGCATTTTCTTTGAAAGGGGATTACATTTTTGTAGACATGTCCTGTGGTCTGACGAAACTAAAATTGAACTGTTTGGCCATAATGACCATTGTTACATTTGGAGAAAAAAGGGAGAAGCTTTGAAGCCTAAGAATACCATCCCAACTGTGAAACATGAGGGTGGCAGCATCATGTTGTGGAGTTGTTTTTCTGCAGAAGGGACTTGTGCGCCTCACAAATAGATGGCAAAATGAGGAAAGAAGATTATGTGGCAATACTGAAGCAACATCTCAAGACATCAGCCAGGAAGTTAAAGCATGGGATGAAATGGGTCTTTCAAATGGACAATGATCCGAAGCATACTGCCATGGTTACAAAGTGGCTTAAGGATAACCAAGTCAATGTTTTGGAGTGGCCATCTCAAAGCCCTGATCTCAGTCCTATTGAAAATTTATGGGCAAAGCTGAAAAGGCAGACAAACATGGCTCAATTACGCCAGTTCTGTCAGGAGAAAGGGGTCAAAATTCCTACAAACTATTGTGAGGAGCTTGTGGAAGGATATCCAAAATGTTTGACCCAAGTCATACAGTTTAAGGGCAATGCTACCAAATACTAATGAATTGTATGTAAACTTTTGACTTTGCAGAAAGTAATAAAATGCCTTAAAACATTCTCTCTCATTATTCTAGCATTTGGCAAATATAAATAATTTTGGTAATCCTAATTGACCTAAAACAGGTAAGGTTTTTGATGATTTCTTGTCAGATACCGAGAAAAACATGCATATGTGTCTTTTTATATAGTTTATGTAAACTTCTGGTTTCAAACATACACAATGGTGTAGGTACCATGCATATAAATGTTTTTGGAACCGTTGACTTCAAAACTGTATAATGTTGCAGGTAAGGCATGCAAAGGAAAATGCATAGTGCCTACAGTGAAACATGGTGGTGGCAGTGTTCTTATATGGGGCTACATGAGTACTGCTGCTGTTGGGGCGCTACATATCATATATGTCTAAAAGTGCTATTGATGTGAAATTTGCAAAGGCAAATAAATCAAATCATATGTGTCCATAAATTAAGTTATGTGAAATAATGAGAATCAGCACAGGGAAAGGTATTGAATACATGAAGACAGAGAAGGGAAAAAAGTCATGGAAAGTCATGACATGCTGAAATTTAACAGTAATTAGAAAGCAAGCCTGCCACTTTGTGAAAAATAATATCAGCTAGTTCAACTACTGGCCTACTGAATAAAAAGGTATTTCATTACCAAGGTGCCACAAAAGAAAGATTTCATGATGGGTAAAGCAGTAAGCTGTCTCAAGACCTTTGCCACCTTATTGTTGCAAAACATACTGATGGCATTGGTTACAGAAGAATTTCTAAATTACTGAAGGCTCCAGTGAGCATTGTCAGGGTCATAATCTGGAAATGAAAAGAAAAATCATTTTTGCTATGAAACGGCCTGATAGATGCTACCCCA
>JAODAL010016912.1:0-79268 GCA_025379985.1 Phyllomedusa bahiana
GGCGCCGCGGGCACTTTGTAATGTGCCCGATATTAGAGTGCACCTGGTTAAAAATAGAGCGAAACGGGGCTGCACTCGTTTTTTGGCTAAAAAGACACTAGACTTCTGGCGCAGCCATGTTCATACATGTTTCCCTGGCAGATTAGCTAATAGCTGCTATACTAAATGATTTAGGTAATACAAACCAATTGCAAAAGTGCTTTTTTTTTACTGTCCTCATCATTACAGATATGATCTTTGTAGCAAGAAAACCTGTTTAAGTGTTCCCTCTATATATTGTACATGCACACTTATATTATATGTTACAGAAAAGACTGAATAAATCCTACAGTTCAGCCGCACCCTGAGTATAAAGCTCATTACGGCCCGCCCTCTGGATTCTGGGCAGCAGAGAATTGTAGTTTATTTTCTTCCTCTGTCGGCCATGGCATCTGCTGATGTGAGAGCTGAGCTGGACTGCTCCATCTGTCTGACCACTTATACAGACCCTGTGATGCTGAGATGTGGACACAACTTCTGCCGGCTCTGTATTGATCGTGTGCTGGATACACAGGACGAGGCCGGAGTTTATTCCTGTCCTGAATGCAGAGAAAAGTTTCAGGAGCGGCCAAAACTAATGAAGAACTTTCCTCTGCATGAACTAATGGAGAATTTACTGATTACTCGACCAACACAGACAGAAACCGAGATCTGCTGCACTTAGTGTGTGGACTCTCCTGTACCTGCAGTGAAAACCTGTCTGCTGTGTGAGGCTTCTCTGTGTGATAAACACCTGAAAGTTCACAGCAAATCAGCAGAACACGTCTTATCTGAACCTAACACTTCCCTGGAGAACAGGAAATGTTCTGTCCATAAGAAGATCCTGGAATATTATTGCACTGAGGACGCTGCTTGTATCTGTGCGTCCTGCAGTTTGGATGAAGATCACCAAGGACACCGGGTGGAGATGCTGGATGAGGCCTCTGAGAACAAGAAGAAGAAACTGAGAAATGTTCTACAGAAACTGATCACAAAGAGAGAGGAGACTGAGGAAAGAGTCCAGAATCTGGAGGAGCGGAGGAGAAAAGCTCCAGAAAAAGCAGCTGGAGAAGCCGAGAGAGTCACTGCCCTGTTTACAGACATCAGGAGACGGCTGGACGACCTGGAGAAGAGGGTCCTGAGTGAGATCTCCAGGCAGGAAAAGGAAGTATCACTCTCATCCTCCGCTCTGATCCAGCAGCTGGAAATAAAGAAGGACGAGCTGTCCAGGAAGATGAGACACATTGAGGAGCTGTGTAACATGACGGATCCACTGACTGTCTTACAGGATCCAGACACAGGTGGCTTGTGTGATCCTGAGGAGGGGGTAGGTGATGAGGACACAGGGGGACATGATCAACAGCCCCCATGATGTAGATGATCTGGATGTGGCTGGGATCTCACACACATTCCACACATTATGTGAAATAATAACCGATATAAGGAGAGGGATCTATAGAGAGGACATATTACTGGATTTAAACACAGCTGCTAATAATATCGATATATCAGACGACCTGAAAACTGCAACCTATACACTATGGAACCAGAATCGTCCAGAAACAGCAGAGAGATTCAATTTTCCTCAGGTGATGAGCAGGAGGGGATTCTCCTCAGGGCGACATTACTGGGATGTGGACATCAGGGGATCAGGAGCTTCTAGGGTGGGGATGTGTTATCCCAGTATAGTCAGGAACAGAAGTGAGTCAGTCATTGGAAATAATAACAAGTCCTGGAGTTTGTGGAGATATAAGAATCAGTATTCAGTGATACATGACAGTAAAGAGATCCGCTTACCTCTCCTTATTTGCAATGATAACATTAGGATCTGTCTTGATTATGATGCCGGGCGGCTGTCCTTTTATGAGCTGGGTAACCCCATCAGACCCTTACATACCTTCCGTGCCACCTTCTCCCAGCCCCTACATGCTGCATTATGGATAACGAGAGGTTCTATAACAATATCGGGGAGGCAGCAACTGGGAGAAACCATCATAACTTTAGAAATCTGTTCAGACACTGATGACGTAGATCTAATGGATGGATAGAATAACAGAACAGGTCGAGTTATTGATCAGCTCTCTCTGTGTTGCACCTAAAATTATTGTTTTATGTTCTCCTCTAATAGCTGGGATTGGGGTGGAATATCTACTTTTTGGGCTTCTATCTTGTACTTATGAGTCACATTGATTGCACCTCACCTCTTATATGTTCCTCTTTTGGAGTAAGTTGATTAATAAATGTCTATTAAAACCTCAGTGTATTCACAGCCATTCACTTTTAAACATCTAAACTGGAATCTGGTAACAGAGCGAGAAGGGCTATGTCGTCCTTACAGCTGGTCAGGAGAATCTGTCTGTTGTGCGACTGGTTTTGTCAATTGCACAATAAACAGAAAACAGGGGGCAGAAAAATATTATGGTAACAACTGGGACCGCTCTATAATTAGATCACACTTAAACAACAAGAGGATCCAGCGTACACGCCACTCGTAGGAAGGGTGAAAAAAGGTTCCGAAGTTTATTGGTAAATGGTTAAAAACATATCATCCTGATGTAGAAAATCGCATCAAGCCGACGCGTTTTGAGCAGATGCTCCTTATTCATGGCATAACTTACTCATACTACACATACAATTTAAATAGCCCAGTTTCCGGTCATGTGACGCCGGTCACGTGATCGGGCTAAGTGAATACAAAAATTTAAAATTAAACATTACTCATTAAAACAAGACTGCGATATATAGGATGGATGTTAATATTGGCTAATAAGATCATGTCTTTTATTAAGTCCATTAGGAAGCCTGGTGTCTAACTTAAAGATCCACCAGGCTTCCCTTGCTAACAGCTTTTTCTTAAAGTCACCACCCATCATCGGTCTCTTAACTCTTTCAATTCCTTGGAAAATTAAGTCAGAGCTATCGCCCAAGTGAATGTCATGGAAGTGTTTAGATACCATCGAGACCCCTATATTTAAGGTTTTCTAGGCATCGGACATGTGTCTGCAGATACGTGTCTTAAGAGAACACAAAGTACATCCGACGTATTGCTTATGGCATGCCTGACACGTCACCTGGTAAATAACCCACCGCGCGTTACAATTGATATATGACCTCATATTAAGACTCGTTACCAGTATCCAAGGAGTTTCAGTCGGTCTCTAAGAAAACGAGTTTTAATATGAGGTCATATATCAATTGTAACTCGCGGTGGGTTATTTACCAGGTGACATGTCAGGCATGCCATAAGCAATATGTCGGATGTACTTTGTGTTCTCCTGAGCAGATAAGAAGGAACTTCAGTTCTTGGCAAAACCCCTTTAAGACTTTAATGATACATGAAATGCTACTACATCATGATGTCGTTAGTGGAGTACAGAGGTGGCTTAGGAGGTGGGTTCCAACTGTTAATTACATCTGACACCTGTTGCCAGCAGACAGGATCGGTGATAAGGGTGCTTTCACACAGCGCAATTTTAACTGTGCTCCAATTAAACTTCCTTTATTACCAGCAAGCTTCTTTCAGTTGTCTAAATTGTTTGGGAAGGTGTTACAAGTAAGTAATTAATTACTGTGTTTCAAGTCTTGTGGATTACAAACACACTACTTGATTACTTACTTTCCAAACAGTTTAGATAAGTGAAAGAAGAACTGCTGGTAATAAAGACAGTTTAATTGGAGCGCAATTAAAACTGCACAAAAACTGCACTGTGTGAGAGCGCCCCTAACTCCTATCCTGGCTGTTTAATTAGAAGTGGCAATCAGTGCAACTGTGGCATCTCAGCCATTAGATTTCCGGGTGCTGTTAAGCTTTCACAGCATCTGGGGGAATATCTGTTATGATAATATTCCTGTTGCACCCTGCCAGAGCGTTCAGAAGTCTGATCTTTTAAAAGATCATTTATTCCACACAATACTTTAGAATAAATTACTGTTTTAGGTCACCCCACATTCTGATAATAAATGAATAAAAAGTGATCAAAATATCTTTATTTCCTCTTACATATTCTGTTCTTTTTTTTTTATCCTATTTTGATTATGAATAATCTAGAAGCCAGCTCTTAAATGATAAGAGGTGTTAAAACCTTGAAAGAGAAGCCAAGCACAATTACCCATTCTCCTGCTCCAGGAGAGACTTTTACAAGCTTCTAATTTCCCTCTTAGTTGTAAAAAAAAAAAATTGAACCCAACCTGGTTAAGTACTAATCTGTGGGGGGCCTCTAGAAACATTTGCTTGATTTTCATTGGTTTTAATTTTCCTCCTCCTGTGTTAGAACCTAATATTGATTCTCATGGCTATTGTCTTTTCTTGATGCTTTTCCTTTAAAATCTTAAAAATCGCTCTTTTTGAAATCCTTTTCTTAAGAAGTTTGTGAAAGAGTGAAGAAATTAGACAATACATGATGATATGAAGTAGTATAATGTTGTACCGTGTTAGCCATAGAAAGTAGTAGAAGAGTGAAGAAATCAGGCGATACCTTTTGCAGGCTGAGTATATTTGATGGTGAGCTTTCGAGAGAACTAGCTCCCTTCTTCAGACAGGTTGTTATACAAGAATTTGAAAATTCACAGACTTTTTATACACTAAAGACATGGATCTTCAAAGGGTCCTAGAATTCTTAAAAATAACAAAATGCAATATAAGCAGAGAAGTCATTTACGGCAGGTCAAGACATCAACTATCTGGAAACTTGTGAGGCGTGATGGAGGGGTCAGTAATTCTGTGTCTTATCTGTAGCCATCAGATGTAATTTGTGGCCATCACAGTTCACACATAGTTTGACATAAAGCTGGCATGAATATTTAGCCCATTTTGCAGAGTCTGAAATTTTTGCATTAATTTAAATTCCCACTCCTTTCTCTCTCTCTGCGTCTCAAAGTGTCCCATTAAAACCATAATTTTCAGATCTTCAATAGAATGGTCATCTCTGGAGAAGTGTTGTGCCACTGGAAGATCAGTTCTGCTGTTATTAATAGTGAATCTGTGTGAGTTCATGCGCTGGCTGAGTCTCTGTCCTGTTTCCCCCACATAAAGGCCTGTGGTCGGACATTGCACACACATAATCAGATACACCACATTGCTAGACCTGCAGGAAAATGTCCCCCTAATTCTGTGCACCTGCTGGGACTGTGGGACAGGTACACTGACAGCGGTGTGGATGTGCCTGCAGGTCTTGCACCTGTTCTGCAGGCAGGGTGAGGTGCCATTTTCTGTTGGGGCCTTCAGGGCACTCCGGACAATAATACGCCGCAGGTTTGGTGGTTGCCGAAAGGAAAGGGGGGACTGGGAATATGTATTTGAGTCTGTTGTCCCTATGTAGTACAGGTTGAAGTTCCTTGGCAATCTTTCGTAGGATCTCCAGCTGTGGGTTGTAGGTTACAACTAGGGGCACTCGTTCTTCCTTCTGGGTCTCTTTGTATGTGAGCAGACTGTCTCTGTTGATGGCGGCCGCTTTGCTGATTTGATTGTCCGTCACTTTTGGCCTGTATCCCAATTGGAGAAATTTTGTCCTCAGATCCAGGAGGTGTTTGTCCAGGTCTGTCTTGTCGGAGCAAATACGATTGTACTGTATAGCCTGGCTGTATATAATGGATTGCTTTGTGTGCTTGGGGTGGAAGCTGTCATTCCTGAGGTAGGCCGTTCTGTCTGTGGGTTTGTGGTACACTGATGTGAGTAGCCGGTGCTCTTTGATGTGTATTGTAGTATCCAGAAAGTGGATTTTGCTCTCTGAATAGGTAAGTTTAAGGTTGATGGTGGGGTGGAAGTTATTGAAGTCATTATGGAATTGAATTAGGGCCTCCTCGCCCGCAGTCCAGATGACAATGATATCATCGATGTAACAGAGGTACATCATGGGTTTGGTGGTGCAGGTGGATAGATACGCTCCTTCCAGTTCAGCCATAAAGAGACGCAGAGAGAGAGAAAGGAGCGGCAATTTAAATTAATGCAAAAATGTCAGACTCTGCAAAATGGGCTAAATATTCATGCCAGCTTTATATCAAACTATGTGTGAACTGTGATGGCCACAAATTACATCTGATGGCTACAGATAAGACACAGAATTCTGACCCCTCCGTCACGCCTCACAAGTTTCCAGATAGTTGATGTCTTGACCTGCCGTAAATGACTTCTCTGCTTATATTGCATTTTGTTATTTTTAAGAATTCTAGGACCCTTTGAAGGTCCATGTCTTTTGTGTATAAAAAGTCTGTGAATTTTCAAATTCTTGTATAACAACCTGTCTGAAGAAGGGAGCTAGTTCTCTCGAAAGCTCACCATCAAATATACTCAGTTAGCCTGAAAAAGGTATCGCCTGATTTCTTCACTATTCTACATGATGAAATGAAGTCAGCGATGACGTCTGATGAAGAGAGTTAGTATTTGTGAAAGCTCACCATCAAATATACTCAGTTAGCTCTAAAGGGTATTGCCTGATTTCTTCACTCTTCTACTGCTGCCTATGGCTAACACGGTACAACATTATACTACTTAGAAGCTTACAAGCAGCTCACCCATCATATTGGGATTTCAATCTGTAACTAGAGCCAGATTTAGATAGCTCTTCTAATTAGTTGTCTCTCCCCTTTCCGGTCTGCCATGGGCTGAGGAAACTATTGTTATCTCCTAAATTATGGTATATTAAGAACCCAACAGCAAGGATTACCAACCTTATTCACAGATTTCAACTGGCTTTGGCTCTATTCTCTTGTCAGATCTCACATCTACTTGGGGTCAAATTTTTATTCAATGGGGACTCCCATCCTGCTTCTTCTTGGAGATTAAATGAGAACCTTCTTGAAGGGGTTTTGCCACTTCTCAAAATCCCTTTTAGAGGCCAGCTCATAGATCGCTAAGTGCCAGTTTCAGTAAATGGGGAGAAGTCCACATTTGCGCAGCTCTTCCTATTCATGTCTATGGGATTTCTGAATACAGCCAAGCACCCTCACTTGGCTTTATTTGGAACTGCCATAGAAAAGAACAAGGAAAACTGCGCATGAGCAGCCATCTTCCCATTTTCTGAGGTCTGCTCCTTAACTTTCTTTTTGATTATGGTTCAGATTCTAACAGAATTCAGAGCAATTGAGTGTGTGTTCAGGGAGTGTTTATTTCTCAAAATTTAGATTTGCCAATATTGCAAATAATAATATCTACTGCAAAAGTAGAGTCTTTGGAGGTAGTACACATGAGATCTCTTCTTGAGTCAGTTCCTACTGGATTGACTAATAGAAGCCATCAGTTTTTGCTTGAACAAAGAACACAGTGTATGAAAGATCATGTACGTAGAGGTTTTTATGAGTTTGGTGATAAAAGCAGCAGATTGTTGATTTATGCCCTTCAGCCTAGATTATCAGATACACATGTAATACAGATTACCTCCTCTGTTAAAGGTAAACTTCTCAGTACCAAGGGATATTTCTGGGGAATCAATTTTACTCCTACATGTATTGTACCCAAAGGAAGTAAAGTGACCCTTCCCATGCGGCTGTACGATCAAAAATTTTTGCATTCTTTAAGGAGAACATACTCTCCTCTACGACTCAAGAACAAATGGATTGTGATTTTTACATTGAAGAATTACAATCTGCTATTTCAGACTTAAAAATCAGCAAGAGCAATGAACCAGGTGGCTACACTGCTCATTTCTATACATCTTTGTCAGAGCTGTTTTTCTTGAAGTGTGTCACTCTACCTCCTCAGAATGTAATTTTTTGGCCCACTTTCTTCATGCTCGTTCCCCTGTCCAACCTAAACCTGGTAACGATCCCTTTGCACTAGTTATTTTTTTACTTCCCTAATTAATATAGGCTTAAACCTTTATGCCAAGTTCATAGCAACTGACAGGTAGGGTTTTTACAAGCACTGGAAGCTCGAGATCATACAATTAGGTCACTGTTTCTGATTTTCCAGGCTAAGTCACTTGAAACTCCCATGTGTCTTTTATCAGGGGATGCCAAAAAGGCATTTGATCATGTACTCTGGAAGTTTGTTGGATTTACTCTTGGTCAGGTTGGGTGAGTTTTGATTAGTCATATCATGTCACTATCCTCTCAGCTTAAACCAGGGTAAATAACCAATTGTTCTCCTGCCACCTTTGTCATATAGCTTGACTATGGCTCTCTTGGTGGTGGCCTTGAGGCAAAATCCTGATGTACAAGGAGTGTTGATGGGCTGCGAAAACACAAATTAGCTCTTTATGCAGATGACCTTCATTTACAAGTCTCCTCTTCCATAGTTACTTTACATCCTCGAAGAGTTTAAAAGCTTTGGGTCACTTAGCAGCTTTAAAGCAAATTGTCAGGACTTGAACCCAGGAATTCATGTACCCCAATCTACAGCTTTTCCAACTCAGCTTTTCAACTCATTAGGTAGCAAATTTGCTGAACCTAGGTCTATTCCTTGCTCCTTCAATTCCAGTTCCTGTTTACTTCATTGGCTCTACTCTTTGTTTTCCTGATTGTACATCCTATTTAATTATATATAAAACAATAATCCGCTCACCTGATATGCAGCAAATATTCAGAAATCGCAGACTTTAATATTGGCCAGGTGCACAGATGTCCCAGTAGACTGATGGACAATGGAAGAATCCTCAAAAATGTAAAGAAAATCCAGCATCTCCATAAAGAATATTGTGTGTCTTTATTATATCTTCATGCTTAGGCCAAGTCCCCACGGCACCGGTTTGCGGACAGTTTTTCAGACTGTTTGCGGTTTTGTAAACCGTCTGAAAAACTGGCCGCAAACTTTTACACGGGTCGCTATGGAAAACCCGTGCAGCAGTCCCCACTGCATTGGTTTTCCACCCAGAGTTTTTTCAAACCGCCGGCGGCACGAAAAACATTGTACATGTTCATTCTTCCATCCGGTTTTCGGACAGAATATGAACATGTCAATGGGAAAAGGGGGCTTTTCTTCGCTCATCACGGAGACAAGTCGTCCCCCTGTGGCCGTGTGCACGGCACAAAAACCG
The DNA here is from genome assembly GCA_025379985.1 of Phyllomedusa bahiana. Classification (NCBI taxonomy): domain Eukaryota; kingdom Metazoa; phylum Chordata; class Amphibia; order Anura; family Hylidae; genus Phyllomedusa; species Phyllomedusa bahiana. The sequence goes on from JAODAL010016912.1 coordinate 8,988, forward strand.
GACAAATACCGGTCCAGTATTTGTCCTGCGCCGTGGGGACGCGCCCTTAGTCATGCTATGACTAAAGGCATATTCGCCTAAAATGTGTCAGCCGTTCACAACCATAATGTATATTTTTTAATGAAGATTTAATAAAGAAGCACAGCATAGGGGAAGGAGAGGGGTTACAAATATTGTCAGCTTAAGGAACAGCGAAGGAATTTTGAAAATTGGACCAAAAGAGGTCAATGATATCCTACGAAATTACTATAGCAAGCTTTACACCCAGGCAGATTTCAGTTCTCAAAAAGGACAAAGCTTTCTAGAGAATATTTCCCTTCCCAAATTGTCAAATCAGGATAGGGAACTGCTGAACGCAGAGGTGGAAGAAGAGGAAATTAATAGGGTAAAAGCCCAACTTCCTCCCAACAAAGCCCCGGGTCCCGACGGTCTTCCAGGGGAACTGTATAAAATGATGAAAGGAGAATGGACCTGAGCTGTGAAACAGGTGTTCAGGGATATTATAGATAGAAAGACGATGCTGCCATCAGGAAATACAGCCTATATTAAGGTTATATTCAAAAAAGGAAAAGACATAAATAAACCAGAGTCATACCGTCCCATATCTTTGATTAATCGGGATATCAAGATAGTCTCCAAAATTCTGGCCAAGAGTCTCGCAGAGCTTATGCCGAGGTTAGTGGGGAACCATCAAATGGGATTTATTCAGGACAGATCGGGCGTCAAAAATATTAGGGCAGTATTGACAACCCTTGAAGCAGTGGAACGTAGGAAATTAGATAAAAATAGGCCAGCGTTATTGGCAATCGACGCGCAGAAGGCCTTCGATAACATATTGGAATTGGCTTAATCAAATTTTAGACAGAATTGGAATTTCAGGGCTATTTCGTACTTATATAGACGCAATAAACAGTAAGCCTCAGGCAAGGGTGAACACGCCAGGTTTTTTGTCTCCTCCCATTTCTCTTCAGAAGGGCACCAGACAGGGCTGCCCTTTGTCGCTCCTATTATTCAATTTGGCCTTAGAGCCGTTGGCACAACATTTGATTAACTCAAGTATTTTCCAGGGAATACCAGTGGGAAGCAAAGAAATGGTTGGTTTGCTTCGCAGACGATATGCTTTTGTTTTTAAAATGACGCTAGAACTCAGGTAGCGAGGGTGTTAGAAGTAATGGAAGAATTTGGCTCCTATTCAGGATTTAAAGTGATCAAGAAAAATGCCAGCTTCTAATGTTGAGAAATAAAGGAGGTATCAGGCAACAGGACATAGGAGTAGAGGTGTTGAGTTCCCATTTAACATACTTAGGAATTAAAATAGGATACAGATCTTCAATGACCTATAGCTTAAACTACAAGCCATTAATATACAAAATAAGGGCTGAATTAGATAGATGGAAAGATCTGCCGCTATCGCTTATGGGTCGGATACAGCTTATAAAGATGGTGAGTTTTGCACGGCTGCTTTATCCAATGCAGAACATACCAGTTTTGATTAAGCACAAAGATATAAACACCCCAAGACAAGCATTTACAAAGTTTATATGGCAGCGCAAACAGCCGAGAATAGCAGTCAAGAAATTGATGGCAGGAAAAGGGCAGGGAGGGTCACAACTACCCAATATTAGAATATACAACATTGCAGCGATGTGGAGACACATCAGGGATTGGCTCAATGGGACGGAGTATTTTTCCAACTTGGAATTGGAAACACAGCTGGCACTTCCGCTGTCTCTAAACTCCTTAATTCATACGCCATACAGAAAACATCCCACAGAGATTAAGCGGAGCATTATATTAAGAGATACACTAGCAACGTGGAGGCACGTCAGGAGAATTTACAACCGACCTATGCATATATCACCTTACTTACCTCTATGGGAAATGACCGAGTTTCAAGCAGGCAGGGAAAATAAGCTATTCCAAAGTTGGAAAAGTAAGGGGATTCTAACGTTGAGAGACATTTCAACGGAGCAGGAAGGAGCCCTAATGTCGTGGGAACAGATAAGAGAGAAGTATGGTTTAGAGAGACATCAGGTATTCCAATTTCTGCAAATTAGGAAATTTTGTAGATCAAAGTATCTAACCTTCGGTCTTTAGAGGAAACGGGGGAATTTTGGGAGTTATGTAATATCAGGGGATGTAGAGGTCTATTATCACAATTATAGTTTATCTTAAACAGAAAGGATTTAGAAGAGGCAGTGAATGCAATGTTCAAAAACTGGGAGAATACATTACAGGACAATGATATATCAAGGAAAATATTGAGGGGCTTCGACGTAGTAAGGAAAGCCACAATAAATGTTCAGTGGAGAGAACTACTGTTTAGGATAGCGCACAAAGCCATATATGCCTTCGATATTCCTTACAAAACGAATCCTCAGTACTCGACCAGGTTCCCAAAATGTCAAGAAGAGAAGGCAGACTTATTTCATGCTCTGTGGACATGCCCATAGAAAATGTGTGGAAAGGGATCAAGGATCTTATGAAGGATACATGGAATGTAACCATTTCATTTCTTCCACAGTGTTATTTATTTCATTTCATTGAACAGAAGAAAGCACAAAAGGAGGATAGTGGAGAGGCGTTGCTGACTGACAAGGGCATACATGTTCTGCTCTTGGCGGTAAAGCGATGTATACTACGTCACTGGATCAAGCCTTCAGTACCATCAGAGGAGGAGGTAATGAGTTGTCTTAGACAAATGGTCTATATTGAGAAGCTAGACGCGGAGAGGGACAAAGATAAAAGAACAAAAGCTTTTCTCAAAAAATGGAAGCCGTTTATATCTAAAGTATGCACATACTCTAAAATAAGAGACATTATAGAATCCTTCAAATACTCAGAATTTTATCTGAAGGAAAAGTTGAAAGGCAGCTTAGGTAGTGTGGAGGTGGATGTATAGGGACAGTAGAATGCACGCTGGTTAGTTTTGGGGGGAGGGACTTAGTTAAGCGGGGGAAAATTAAAAAATATGCGGAAGCAGTTCTCAGGAAGGATACTGTTTATTGATTAATGTTCCTACATGTTATTTAATGTATCAGAGTACACTACTAGGACTCTTTGAGATTTATAATTGAAAGTGACAAGTTGTATGATGTTTTCTATTTGAATTGATATGTTTCTGTTAATAAAAATTGATTTAAAAAAAAAAAAAAAAAAAAAGAAGCACAGCATTTTTTATGGCGATGCGGTTTATTTTCATTTTTTAATGATATATATTATTTAAGCCTGAACTTGCATTTCCTTTCTTGGGCGATTATTGTGCTCTTAAGCCTTAGTCTAGCTACATTCTTCTACTCTGCTGCCAATACTGTCATTGTTCTACCTATGTACCAACCTCTAGCTTCCAATTGACCATGCTACCTGCCTGCTCTCCGATACTTAAAGGGGTTTTGCCACGATCTCATTACATACGTCCTGTATCCAGCTCTTCAGCTGTGTGTGCTCAGAAGGGGGCGTGTGTGATTTGTTTGAATTGTATATCATGTGACCCAGCCGGATGACATCACCAGGCCTTTCCTCTCTGTAGTCAAAGAAAGGTCTGTTTCTGTAAAGCATTGTGAGTTTCAAATCCCTGCAGGAACCAAATCTGTGTTTTTGTTTCTCTTTCTCAATGCATATAACTCATTGAGGTTTCTTTTTTTATTTATTTGCACTGTTTGACTAATTACTAAGGAGTACAGAGGATGGGAGTAGAGTGACAGCACCTGGGGTTTGAACACTCAGTAGTTGCCTGAGAAGAGAAGTGATGTCTGAGCATGTCTGGCCAGGACTGAGGAGCTCTCAGCTCTGGTCGTATCCCCTGGAGACGAGCTGTAAACAATGGATCACTAAAGGAGCAGCTAAGACAAAAAAGGTGCAGCATTTTTAATAATGATGAATGGTGAAAATGTTTGTTATTTCATTTGCAAGCTTCCCACGTCAATTTAACTTTGTGGCAAAACCCCTTTAATGTATTCTCTTTATGTTTTGACCTCTAGTTCCAACTGGCCATCCTACCTGACTTTTTATCAGTACTGATATTGTTCTATTGATCTACAAACCACTGGTCCCCAACTGACCATGTTACCCGGTCCTCAAACCTGATATTATTCTACTTGTGTACCAACCTCCAGCTTCACTGATCATGCTGCCTATCTGCTCTTCAGTTCTAATATTGTTCTACTTGTGTACTGACCTCTGGCTTTACTGACCACACTTTCTGCCTGCAATTATCATAGTGACCCAATAAAACACCATTACATAGATTCCCATATATTTGAACTCTTCGTGCTTAATTCCTCTTTCAATGGTGGAAACATCATGTTAAATATTTGGGAGTTCAGATGCCTTTTAATGTATTTTCTCCTACTTAGGCTCTGATATGTACCTCTTACAAGGATGAAGGAGGAGTAGGCTTGCCACACTGTCAACTTGCATAATAGATTTTTTCCATAGTTCGGGAGTCAAGAGATAGGGTATGTTCATGTAGGATTTCCCTATCAAAAAAGTTATTCATATTATTTTTGCAGAGGGGGTTTTTGTTTTTCATTTGAACGTGGATTAGCCTTATATCAGTGGGGTATATGTATGTATTTTGACATCATTGTTAATATGGATTGTCCTTTAGGGTAAGTTCACATGGCGTTTTTCAATCCAAAAAACATATTGAAAAACGTGGCGCCAAATTCATCCAAACACGCACCCAAATTGTGCTGCATGTTTTCTGTGCAGCAGAAAAGCACCCTATAGTTATAAATAGGGTGTCTGCAGCGTAAAACAGATCAAGAATTGACATGTCAATTCTTTGAACGGATCCAAAAGACGCATCAGAAAGACACAGGCAAAACACACTTCAGTCATCTGACGCCAGTGCGTGTTTTACATCGAAAGCAATGTAAATCACACTGTACATTTTTAGATGCATTTTTGGGTCCAAAACACAGATCCAATCACTCATCTAAAAAACGCCATGTGAACATCCCCTTATAGTGATAGGTAATCATAAAATATCACAATTAATTATACAATGTTGCAGAGAGGACTGAATAATTCTTTCAGTACATTTGCACCCTGAGTTAAATAGTTAAAGGGGTTGTCTCACTATAATGATTGCTTTTTATTTTAAAGATCTTGCAAAAACAAGTCACTTTGCAATATATGTCCACTAACAGTGTCCTACCTATTCCTAGATATCTCCTCTTGTATGGGCTGCATCAGCTCCTCAGGTTGCTATAGCTACAGACCTGTTTGATCTCTCCTGATAGGCTGCCAGCACTGATTGCTATAGCTACAGACCTGGCTTCTACTGCAGCCTAGTAAAAGCCAGTAAACACACCCCTGAATTCAAATTGAAACTAAGAAAACAGGACTGAGGTAGGATAAATCAATGTAGTGAGACAAGCCCTTTAATCCCGGGCTCGGACTGGCCCACAGGGGAACAGGACAAATGACCCGGAGAGCCCCTGAGCGTGACAGTCCTGGAGTTTCTTTTAATCTGAATATACATCCTTGGGAGAGGCAGAAAGGCAGAGACAAAAAGGTAAAGAGCAAGAGCCAGAGTTTAAGAGGTATATGCAGTAGCTGTAGAGTGGGCCCCAAGAATCAACTCCATTGATGGTCCCCATGAATCAACTCCATTGGTGGGCCCCAGAATCAGCTCCACGGGGACAAAGAATTAAAATTACACTGGGGGGCCCCCTAAGCCCCCGATCGACCTGGTTAATCCTGGGGTCTAGTGTCAGATAATTTAGTTTAAATTATTCCTGTGTCAACCATGGCCTCTGCTGGTCTGAGAGACGACCACTTATACATATCCTGTAATGTTGGGATGTGAATACAAGTTTTGGCAGCTCTGTATTGATCGTGTGGTACACAAACCCCTCTGGAGTTTTTTCCCTTTTTGCATGTTAGGAAAAAAAATTTTGCAGCGGCCTGCACTGATGAAGGCCACACCACTACATACAACAACGGAGACGTTTACTCAACCAACAAGACAAAACTCAAGTCTGCGCACTTTTTGGGGGGACTCTCCTGTCCCTTCTGTGAAATCTTATCTGCTGTTATGTGATAAAAACCTGGAAGTCCACAGCAAATCAGCAGAACACATCTTATCTGAACCCAGCACTTCCCTGGAGAATAGGAAATGTTCTTTCCATAAGAAGATCCTGGAATATTACTGCACTGAGGACGCTGCTTGTATCTATGTGTCCTGTAGTTTGACTGGGAAACACAGGGGAAATAAAACTGAGTCACCACATAAAACCTCTGAAATGAAGAAACTGAGAAATGTTCTGCAGAAACTGACCAAAAAGAGAGAGGAGACTGAGGAAAGAGTCTAGAGGCTGGAGAAGCGCAAGAGAAAAGAGAGCATGCGTACAACTGATATCTACCCCATATGGTCACTTTATGGCATGAATATGGTAGTAGTATAATGGTTTATATTCAGGAACAGTATGGTGGTATTATTCAGTCACTATGTGGTGGTGATATGTGGTCATGGTGTGAGGGTATTCTTCAGTCATTATGTGGTGGGGATATAAGGTCATGATGTAGTGGTATTATTCAACCACTATGTGCTGCTATGTGGTTATCGTGTGGTGGTATAATTCAGTCACTATGTGGTGGTATGTGGTCATGGTGTGGGGGTATTTTTCAGTCACTATGTGGTGTGGATATGAGGTGGTGGTGTCGTGGTATGATTCAGTCACTATGTATCAGTGATATGAGGTCATGGTGTTGTGGTATTATTCAGTAACTTTGTGGTGGTGATATGTTGACATGGTGAGGTAGTATTATTCAATCACTGTGGTGATGATACGTGGTCATGATGTATTTTTCAGTCACTATGTAGGGGTGATATGTGGTCATGGTGATGTGGTATTTTTCAGTCACTGTATGGTGGTAATATGTGGTCATGGTGTGGTGGTATTATTCATACACTATGTGGTGGTGATATGTGGTCAGGATGTTGTGGTATTATTCAGTCAGTATGTGGTGCTGATATGTGCTCATGGTGTGGTGTTAATATGTGGTCATGGTGTTGTGGCATAATTCAGTCAGTATGTGCTGGTGATATGTGCTCATGGTGTGGTGTTGATATGTGGTCATGGTGTTGTGGCATAATTCAGTCAGTATGTGCTGGTGATATGTGCTCATGGTGTGGTGTTGATATGTGGTCATGATGTTGTGGTATTATTCCTTCACTATGTGAGGGTGACGTGTTCTTGGTGTGACAGTATTATTCAGTCATTATGTGAGGGTGATATGTGTTCATGGTGTTTTGGTATTATTCAGTCACTATGTGGTGATGATATGTGGTCATGATGTGGCGGTATTATTCTGTCACTATGTGATGTTGATATGTGGTCATGGTGTGGTAATATTATTCAGTCACTATGTGGTGGTGATATGTGGTTAGGATGTTGTGGTATTATTCAGTCACTGTGGCAGCATTATTTGATCTTTGCATGGTGGTATTATTGAGAATAGTCTTGTTTTTGTCATCAGCAGTGCAGTGATACATGCTCCCTGTTTATCGATATTATATGGTCACTCTACTACCATATATTATCCATAGAACATTGTCTTTCAGCTATTTGTATAGGTTTATGTATATACAATATATTACATTATATAAATACATATTTATAGACCCCAGTAATGCTGCTAGTCTGCTGGAGGAGACGGGAATGAGTCTGTTAGGTGAGGCATAGTTAGAGGTGTGCCCTGGTGTATTGTCATGTGTTTGGGTGGGGGTGAAGGCATGGTCTGATGTGTCCCTCTAAATGCGTCTCTAAAAGTTGGCAGGTATGCCGACATTACTGGGATGTGGGGTTGTGTTATCTCAGCACAGACAGGAGGGGAGATGAGTCATACATTGGATATAGTAACATGTCCTGAAGTTTGAGGAGATATAATGATCAGTATTCAGTGATACATGACAATAAAGTGATCCAGTTACCTGGTAAAGTCTCCAGTGATAGAGTCAGGATCTGTCTGGATTATGAGGCCGGGCTCCTGTCCTTTTATGAGCTGTGTGACCCCATCAGACACTTACACACCTTCACTGCCACCTTCACCGATACCCTTCATGCTGCTGTACAGGTTTGGCCAGGCTCTATAAAGATATCAACAACTGGTAGAAACTGTTAAAATGTAAGAAACCTGACCACAGACTGGTGACATCACAAAGAGTGCCATATAATGGTTGGGAAGGAGAACAGAACAGATCAGGTTATAGCTGAGCTCTTTCCGTGTTGCACCTGATGATATTATTGTTTTCTGCTCTGGTCTAATACGTAGTCTTAATCGAACCGTTTGAGAAAAGTTAAGTTCGAGTCGAACATCTCGATTTTCTCGAACAGAACCCTTTACTGTTTGTTCGAGTAAAGTTAGTTTTGGACATGACATTTGACATGACATTTTAATGTTAAGTTTTCAGTGCCTTTCGGCACTCTTGGCAGGCATCCAATCACTTTTCTGCATTTTTCTTGGCCATCCAATCAGTGCAGAGCACAGAGAAGTGTCAAAAATGTCATCGCTGAGGTGTAGGGCTCTCACTGGCTGCTAAAATCACTTGACCATGTTATATATATTTCACTGAACTGCGTTCTGAAAGCCATTTGCAGCTCACTCTCTGTACTGTACAGACTGCTCTTAGTTAGATAGCATTTTCCTCTTCATAGATAGCAATAGTTAGGGAGTTTGGTATTGCTGGCTGCATTTTTCCCCACACCAGTAGCTCTTATTGGTGACATTTGCAGGTCACATAATGCCTAACTCTCATGTACATGGATATTATATATTATACAGAGTGCTTGGATTTGCTAAATCATACCAACCCAAAAAGTTCGTTTTTGCAGTTTTGGGGGGTGAAATCATTTTATAACACACCGTCTCCAATTCTCCTATAAAAAGAAATGAATTCTAAATAGTGGTTGGATGGTGAAAACTATACCGAGTGGAGAAAGCTTCATTTTTTGCAGTTTTGGGGGTTCAGTAATTTTAAAACACACCGTTTTCAAATCTCCTATACAAAGAAATATATTCTGAATAGTGGTTGGTTGGTGAAAACTATAACGACTAGAGAAAACTTCATTTATTTGCAGTTTTGGGGGTTCAGTAATTGTAATTCCCTGTCGGGATGTTCTTGCTGCCACCACATATATCACATGTACAAATCTTGCAAGCAAGCTTGTTCGACTCTAACATGTTACTGTTTGATCATGTCTACTAATAAGGCTATGTGCATACATTATATGACAAAATGCCATCGGAAATCCTATGGCTGGATTTTCACAAAAACTGCAGTCGGTTTTCAGTTTTGCCACAGGAATCCCGTAGAAGGTGCAACATGTTGCATATTCTGCCATATGGGCATAACACCTCAAAAGTTAAAAGTTCAAAACACCTCACCCCCATTGCCATTTACAAATAAAATTTAAAAACAGAAAAGCTAGATTTGTAGTGTGATCTTTTAAAATATAACATCCTTTGCCTAGTACGTTAAACACTATAAAAGAAAATAAATTCCCAACACCAAAACTGCATTTTTTGGGTTATTTTACGTCCCAAAAATTTGGTTAAAAAGTGATCTAAAAGTCACACTTATCACAAAATGGTAGCAATAAAAATTTCACTTTAACCTGCAAAAAACAAGCCCTCACTCAGGTCCATAAATTAAAAAGTAAAATGGTTATTGGTGACAGAAAATGGCGCTGCAACGCAAATTTTAAAAATGGAAAGTTTAAGTTTTTTTTTTATATATTACTAAAACGGAATGAAAAGTCTACAAATTTGATATCACCGGAATCATCCTAACCTGTAGAATACAGATATCATTTTTATCAAACAGTGAAATCCAGAAAAACTAAACCGCCACAAAAATGTCACAATTGTGGTTTTTTGCACATTTCACCCCACAATGGTCAATGTTACCATTAAAAAGTACGTCTGAAAAAAAAAAAAAAAAACAGAAACAAAATAAGTTTGGTTCAGATGGTGTCAAGTGTGTGTAGTGGCAACCAGGTGAGGAGTGCAAAGACAAGTGTTTCTTGTCTACAGTCAAGCATGGTGGTGGGAGTGTCATGATTTGGGGCTGCATGAGTGCTGCCGGCTGTAGGAAGATACAGTTCATTGAGGGAACCATTAATGCCAACATGTATTGTGACATACTGAAGCAGAGCACTGAAGTGAACTCACTTTTGTTGCCAGCAGTTTAGACGTTGATGTCTGTGTGTTGAGTTATTTTGAGAGCACACCAAACCTACACTGTTATACAAGCTGAACACTGACTACTTTACATTGTATTCAGGTGTCATATCCTCAGTGTTGTCCCATGAAAAGATATAATACAATATTTACAAAAATGAGAGGGGTGTACTCACTTTTGTGAGATACTGAACATCCTCATTTAGATTGCTATCTCTGCATCCCAAATAGTTACACACTTGGCATTGGCTTAATGAACCATGCAGCAGCTGTGCGATGCAGTCGGCTCCAGAAATCTGTGTCAACCTACCAGGACCTTATTGAGTCACTCCCAGCCCGTCTACCTGCTGTCTGTGCTGCACACTGTGTATTCAAAACGATTTTCTGTTGTATGTTCTTTATGGACCGATCGGCTCCAAATTTGGCACACAGGTAAATTAGATGCTTCAGAAAGTTTAAGACTGTGTTTCAGCTTTTTGGGACCTACTGTTCTAAACATATTTGCAAAAAAAAAAACCCTGGCAATTGCAGAGAGTAGTATTTGTTCTTTTAACCTGGCAACAACCAACAGTTAACAAAATAGACCCTTGCAAAGCGAGGTAATTCTGCTAGTTGTATAGATGCTTGCACTCGGTGCTCTCTGCTGAGAAGTGAACACAAATGTATCCAGTCTAGGCAATGCTCTGTAAGCTAAACCGCCTGGACATCAGACTAAGGCTATGGCTACACTGCATGGGACAAAAAAACGGCCGAAAGCGGCCTTTTTTCCCCTTTTTGCAGGACGACGTTTTATGTCATGTTTTGTGCAAAAACCGCAGTCGCTTCTCTTTTTTTTTTTTACATCGACCATACAATTGTATGGAAAGACGCCAAGAAAGTGCTGTTGTATAATTTGCAGGCGCCAGATGACAATTGTAGAAAAGACGAACTGTGGAGACTACAGCTTGTCTTTTTTATTGTCCTCTATGGAACTGCACGAACGCCGAAAATACGATCGTAATACAGTGCAGTGGAGACATAGCCTAATACATAACCACATATCTAATATTGGTCTCAGCTGAGAAATTAGACTGTAGACTAATGCATTGTACATACTGTACATACACCTAGTCAGTTTTCATACATGTCCTTCAATGTTTATTAAAAAGCTGTAGACATTATTGTGGATACTGTGAGGATATGTTCACACGACATCTTTCGGGACGTATTTTGGTGGGTAATTGCGCTGCAATACACCCCGAACTAAGGCCTGTAACTACGGTAATTCATAGCTCTCATAGAGTCCTTCTATAACATCCAGCATACTGCGGCGCATAGTATGCACCACAATGCGCCATGTGAGCATACCCTGAGATTTACTTATCAATATTTCTTTTCACTGAATTAATTATACACAGCTCTGATCAGGGCCAGACTGGGACTACAGAGCAGCCCTGGCATTCAAACCCAACAGCCCTCACACAATGTCACCTGCCTCGCCCTCATACTGCAAACAATTGTGCTTTATTTGCCCGTCCCATCACTAAATATATGAATCACACAACAGAAGGAGGAAAATAAAAGTGGAACATAAAACATTAAACCCTATACCCCCCCGGACATAAATTGTTGCTTCATCTGATTGTTTAACTTCACAGCAGCTCTTCAGATACTTTATTGCAACATTATCACATTGGGACATTTGTACGCTGTACCTTATGCAACGTTGTGTATGAGAACAAATCAATAAAAATGTTATAAAACAAGAGGAAACTAAGAGTCAAGGAAGTTCTTTACTTTCCAAAATAAACTCCACTGTCTGGACTTTAACCTCCATAGTGTCTTATGAGCCCCCAAAACCCCCCAGTAAATGGCACCCGATAGGTGGTGGCCGTGAGATAGATATTGCATTCGGGCCCTGGTTGCCCATAGAGGAAATCACATAATCAGTATTATGCCCGAGTATAATACACATTGTAACTTAGAATCAGCAGAGCTGTAATTACCACTAAGCACTGGAGGTCCAGTCCCTAGGGCGGCATTTTGCAGGGGGCAGCGTAAACTGCTCTAAACAAAAAATACACACATTTTTTTCTCAACCCAACCTTCCAGCTGGAACTACTTCTGAAACGGGCATGGCATCTCTTTAGATAAGGAGGTTACGGTCCGCAAAACATTGAGAGAAGTAGTGAAATAGAAATTGCTCGACTTTCTCTGCATGGCTCATTGGTAGAGCAGCATGGACTTCAATTTGCTGCTCCACAGCCTACATTCTGGCACCACCGAAGTAATGCCACTTTATTAGCCCCACCCAAAAAGAGGCCAAAATGATACCATCAAGTAATGAGGGCATATGAGATTTGTTTATGATATATGAACCTTCATTATATAACTGGTCCATGTTAGTCTCTGCAATTATGCAATAAACTATTAACTTACAGTATGATTGGATTCCTGTAGCATTTACATACAGTGAAGGAAATAAGTATTTGATCCCTTGTTGATTGTGTAAGTTTGACCACTGACAAAGACATGAACAGTCTATAATTTTAAAGGGTAGGGTAATTTTATCCAACATAAAATCCAGAAAATCACATTATATAAATATATTTGCATTTTGCAGTGAGAAATGAGTATTTGATCCTTCTGGCAAATAAGACTTATTACTTGGTGACAAAACCCTTGTTGGCAAGCGCAGCAGACAGTCTTTTTTTTGTAGTGGATGATGATGTTTGCACACGTCAGGAGGAATTTTGGTCTGCTATCACACACATCTGTCACTCCCTGCACTTGGGCACTCACAGGCACTTATCTGTATATAGATGTACAGTCTGGGTGGCAGGTTCATCCATTTTTCATGTAAACCACCCCTTATTTATGAAACATGGCCGGACCATTGTAAACTTGGCACTTCTTACAGTATGTTTCACCCATACACCCTAATAGATTGTAAGCTCTCACGAGCAGGGCCCTCACACCTTGTGTCTCATTTGTAAGTACTTTTAATGTGTAATGACTGTATGTTTACCCTGAATTTGTAAAGTGCTGCGGAATATGTTGGCGCTATAAAATAAAAATTATTATTATTTTTATTATGCCCCATATACCCCCCAGAGCAATTAGAGCCCCATACCCCCCCCGACCAAAAAAGCCCCATAGCCCCCCCCGTAGCCATATAGATGCCCCACAGCCCCCCAGTACCATATAATCCCCTACCATATAGATGCCCACAGCCCCCCAGTAGCCATATAAAGTCCACAGCCCCCATACCATATAAAAATTTTATTAGCCCCCAATAGCCAAACCCCAGTAGCCATATAGATGCCCCATAGCCCCCCCCAGTAGCCATATAGATGTCCCACAGCCCCCCAGTAGCCATATAGATGCCCCAGTAGCCATATAGATGTCCCACAGCCCCCCAGTAGCCATATAGATGTCCCACAGCCCCCCAGTAGCCATATAGATGTCCCACAGCCCCCCAGTAGCCATAGTAGATGCACCACAGTAGCCATATAGATCTCCCACAGCACCCCAGTGATAAAATTAAATAATAAAATCCACAGCTACCTGGTGGGAAAGATGCCAGCGCACTCACCGTTGACGCTCCCTTGGGAGCAGGTGTACGGTGTAAGCAGCGTGACGTCACGCCACTTACGCAGTCACGCAGCTCCCAGAGATCTCCTCGGCGGCAGAGGGGTCGTGAGTAAAGCGGCGCGTCACGCCCCCTGCGACGCCGTATGTACAGCGCTTACCGAGCACAGTACATACAAAGGGAGATAGTAGGAGGGAAACGATCCCTCCTGCCTTCTCCCTGTACTAGCAGCTGCACCAAGCGTGTAGCTGCTGACTGACTCTGCACGGCTGTGGTAAAACAGCCGTGCGGAGTCAGGGAGATCGCGGCGGGCCGGAAAACACAAGGCCGTGGGCCGGATGTGTCCAGCGGGCCCTGTGTTGGACACCCGTGCCGTAGAAGAAAAAAATTACAAATGCCACCATTGCTGTTTTTTTGGTCATTTCACATCCCCCAAAAATTAAAAAGTGATGAAAAAGTTGCATGTATCCTAAAATGGTACCAATAAAAAACTACACTTCATCCCACAAAAAAAAAAAAAAAAAAGAACCATCACTTGGGCCCATAGATGGAAAAACAAAAAAAGTTATCGGTCACAAAAATAGCGCAGCTTAACAAAATTTCAGAAACAGAGAATGGCATTTGGCTGTCTTCGCAGTCAGGGGCCTTATGAAGGCCTCCAAAACTGCAATGTTTGTACTCCTATTACACCCTGCAATCCTGTTGTACATAGGACAAGCAATCAACGTAAGTGATGTCAATATAAAAAAAAAGTTATAAATAAGAAATAGTAAAAATTCAAAAAGCCTTCTTTTCCGATTGAACATAAACAATGAAAAAAATAAACATAATTGGTATCAATGTGTCTGAAAACGTCCAATTCACACATTACTATGTTATTTATCCCACACAGTGAATGCTGTATATAAAAAACTGTTTTTTTGTCAGACCACCTTAACGACACTGGACGAAAACTTACGTCCCAATGCCAATAAGGGGCTTTGTGCGATCCCGCTACTCAGCCGGCGGGTGCTAGATGCTAATCGCAGTTAACAACCGTTGGTTACAGCACAGGATGAAGCCGGCTCCATCCCGCACTGTTTAACTACTTAAATGCCGTGGCGATTGTGGCTTCTAAATGAACGAGAAACGGTGCTGTGCACCTGTTCCTCACTCCGATCAGGGTCTCTGTAGAGAGATCCTGGGACCCAGATCGATTAACGTGCAAGCTGGAAGCCTTGTGAAGGCTTCCATCACCATCATGTTTTTTTGTTTTACTACTTCCTGCCCAGACAGGAAATCTTAAAACCGCCATCTTTGTACACAATTCATTGTCTATACAATGCATTAGGCTGTATAAATGATTGAGCTCCCTAGTGGTCAAGCACTATAGAGGGTCTCAATGCTAAAGTTAAAAAAAAAAAAAAAAAAAAAAAATTAAAAGTTCCAATCAACCCCCTTTTGCCATTTTACAAATGAAAAAATAAAATAAAACAGTTAAACATGTTTGGTATTGCCACATCCGAAAAAGTCTGACCTATTAAAATATATCATTTATCCCGTACGCTGAATGCTGTAGAAGAAAAAAAATTCCAAAAGCTAAAATTGCATTATTTTTGGCATTTCACATGCCCTAAGAATTGGAATAAAAGTGATCAAAAAAGTTGAATATATTCCAAACTGGTACCAATATAAAGTACTCTTCAGGTGGTAACAAATGCCCCTCACTCACGTCTGTAGGTGATAGTACAACAAAGTTATTGATCGCAGAAAATGGCGCCACTGTGCAAATTTGAACCAGAATATGTGGTGCGCTGCATGTTTGTACAGACAGGACGTAGATTAGCTCCATCATATAGGGATAATCCTTATCCTAAAATTTTGGAAAAGAAAAAAGCCAAATTCAAAAAAGCTTAGAGAAGTGGCACAAATTTAAGGGATTGCTTCTAAGCTTTTTTTGAATTTGGCTTTTTGTTTTCAAATGTTAGGATAAGGATTATCCCTATATGATGGACCTAATGTATGTCCTGTTGGTACAAACATGCAGCGCACCACATATTCTGGTTGAAAGTGGTTGAATGTGCAGTACACATGGTTTTCAGGGATATTCCATGTGAAAAATACTCTTTTCCTGATATTCAAAAGGACTGTCAGGCATGAAGGGCTATGCCATACAAGGCTGCTATTAGGCTCATAGACGAGGTGAGGCCCATCACCTATAGGGAAAGGCTGACATATTATAAAGACTAATCATATGCAAGTTGTGGGGCCCTTGATTAATGGGGTTTTGCCACGAAGTAAAACGGATGTGGGAAACTAGCAAACTAAATAATAAACATTTTCACCATTCATCATTATTAAAAATTCTGGATCGTTTTTGTTTTAGCTGCTCCTTTAGTGATCTATTGTTTACAGCTCGTCTCCAGGGGATACGACCAGGGTTGTGAGATTCTCAGTCCTGGCCGCACATGCTCAGACATCACCTCTCCTCTCAGGCAGCTACTGAGTGTTCAAACCCCAGGTGCTGTCATTCTACTCCTGTCCTCTGTACTCCTTAGTAATTAGTCAAACAGTGCAAATAAATAAAAAAAAAGAAACCTCGATGAGGTCTGTGCATAGATAAAGAGAGAATAAGCCACAGGTTTGGTTCCTGTAGGGATTTGAACCTAGGACCCTTGTGCTGTGAGGTAAAAACTTTACATATGAGATACTCACAGTTCAACACATAAACAGACTTTACTGTGACTAAAGAGAGAAAATGCTTGGTGATGTAATCCTGCTGGGTCACATGATATGCAATTAAAACAAATCACACACGCCCCCTTCTGAGCACACAGAGCTGAAGAGCTGGAGGCAGGAGATATGAAATGAGATCGTGGCAAAACCCCTTTAAGGGTCCTAGCCCTTGTTAATTAAACACCATTTTTGCCTTGGAAGAGAGGGGGAGAGGGCGCAATACCTGTCTAGGACTCTCTCTCCTGAGGTTTTGCCCAAGGTCATGAGAAGGGTGTGTAGGGGGTAACAAAAACAGCCCCATCTCTCCTGATTGGCGAAATGATCTAATAATGGAGGCCCATTTGACCATTCCCATGGAGCACTCTTTCATATCTACTAAAGCATCTATAATAACCTAATAAGTTAATTAACATTAGCATGTTCATGTTTCTATGGGATTGTACCCAAATGGTAGTATTATATTCCAGGTTAATACTAATGACATGCAGGTGGGGTGCATTGACGAGGGGCAGAAGAAGCCACAAGGTCAACATTGGCCAAATCTAACATAACAATAAATTTACACAAACTGGTAATTGGAAAATAAAGCAGAAGCTTCAATTTTCACAGAGACCGACGCTGGAAAAACTACACGTCAAATTGGCTGAGCTCCTGTCCTCCAAGTGGAGCTCTTGAGCACATACAGATCTTTGATTGCAAACTCTGAAGAGCAGGTCATAATTGTAGTCTGGCCTGTCTTTTGATTTAGTTATATTCTTGTCTATCCTCTAGTTGCAACCCAAAAAAAAAAATAAAAAAATCAAAAATGTGCTGGCTCCCTTAAAAAGTGATGATGAAACAGACTGCACACCATTATTTACAGGGAGGCAGCACAGATCGCGCCGCCGCCCCGTCTCCAATCTAGGCGTGCAGAGCACCGCCACCCCATCTCCAACATAGGAGCACAAGCTATAACATAGGTGCAGCTAGTACTGCCTTTCTGTAAAGCAATAAACAGATAGGGATAACTTCTTGTTTATAAAGTAGATACAGTTTGTACAGCCTCTTTGCATATAGTGTAGGTAGAAGTATTACTGTCTCCATGTATATAATAGGGTTGCATGTAGTAGTCTCCCTTAAAGAGAACCTGTCACATAGATTATGCCCCCCGTGCTGAGGACAGCACAGGCTAGTGCCAGACCTGCTGTTTCCAGCGCTGTGCCCCTTATTCTGTAAGATGCTGGAGTTTTTGTGTATTTAATGCTCAAATCTTCAGTTTTCAGCCAAAAGAGTAATTCAAAGTCAGTTTTCAAACCCCGCCCACCTGAGGCTAGCCCCGCCCACCTCAACTGATAAACCTATTACTTTAAATAGTTAGAAACATGTGAATAACTGCCAGTGGGCGGGGCTAGCCTTTGGTGGGCGGGGCTAACATCTACTCATGAATAAGATTTGAGGTGTAAATGCTCTAAAACTGCTGCATCTTACAGAATAAGGGACACAGCGCTGGAAACAGCAGGTCTGTCACTAGTTTGTGCTGCCCTCAGCAAGGGGGGGGGCATAACCTATGTGACAGGTTCCCTTTAAAATGTTGTAGACGAAGATGGCACTGCCTACCTCAAAACGTGATAAACAGATACTACCGCCTCCATGACTCTTCCTGTAAAGTAAAAAGTCACAGACAGAAAAAGCCAAAACGTCGGTGTTGTCAGTACCAACATCATTAACAGAGTCAGGATCAGTTAAGTAAAACAGAACAATATTCTGTTATGTTCACACTGGCATTATATGGTTGTTGTACACATGCTTTTTACACAGGCTTCCGTGTAGGTGCCTGTGCATGGTATTATATTCTGACCGGTAGGTCGCATAACCTGCACCAAACATCCCAAAATCTGCAGCTCCTGCGCTCTGGTAGTGTTCCAGAATATAAAGAATTATAAAACCCCATAGTTTCTAGGCAAGGTTTAGATGGCCAAAATATGCCTTAAAGGGGTTTTGCCACGATCTCATTTCAAACTTCCTGCATTCAGCTCTGTGTGCTCAGAAGGGGGCGTGTGAGATTTATTTGAAAGAAAGGTCTATTTATGTATTGAATTGCAAGTACCAAGTACATTGTAGCTCAGAGGTAAAATTTTTGCTCTACAGCACAAGGGTCCTTGGTTCAAAACCCTGCAGGAACTTAACCTGTGGATTTTTTTTCCTCTTTATCAATGCACAGACCTGATTGAGGTTTCTTCTTTTTTTTTTTTTTTTTGCACTGCTTGACTTATTACCAATTAGTCCAAAGGACAGGAGTAGAATGACAGCACCCAGGGTTTGAACACAGTAGCTACCTGAGAAGATAGGTGATGTCTGAGCATGTGCGACCAGGACTGAGGAGCTCACAGCCCTGGTCATATCCCCTGGAGACGAGCTGTAAACAATGGATCACTACAGGAGCATCTAAAACAAAAACGGTCCAGTATTTTTAATAATGATGAATAATTGAAGCAGAACGTTAGTTCCCCTGTAGTCACTCCGGCAGCTGAGGCTGGTAGGAGAGAATGACATCACTAGAGGCAGCCAGATCATTTGCTGCTCAGATCACACCCACTACAGAGGAGCGTTACAGAGCGGAGCCTGGCTTCAGCACACCCCTAGAGCGATGACAAAATGTCCATTGAGGCCATATGATCAATGGACGTCACATGGTTTGCAGGAGGTAGGGGGGAGGGAGAACAAAGCCCTTTGGCTGCTTCTGTAAAGCAGAACAGATAAAGAATATTTAATAAATATCAATTACAGAATTCAATATAATGAAGTTGTGATCCCTATAGCAAATAAAAGGATAGTCCTCCTGTGCTGCTAAGACACAGCAGGGAGTGAGGTCTCTATGGATTATATAAATTTAGACAACATCCTACTTTCGGAAACTCAAGAGCATTGACAGACTCTCTAATGAAATGAAGAAACACCACAAGATACATAAATAGAAGTCACGTTTATTTACAATCCTCTCGTTATAGGCCTCAATGGGGAGAAGGAACACACCTGCAAATGAAAGGAAAGCAATAATTACAATATATAAGCAGGAATAATTATGACCTTCCTCCTAACCACGGCCCCCAAATATCACCAACACCCCCATAGACATATCCAGCACAGATTTGAGCAGCAAAGATGGTCAAATGTAAGTAAAGGACAAAAGGTCAAAAGAAAGTATGGCTCCTATTGTGGACAATGGATTATCAAGCGGTCTTCAAGCCAAGGACAACCTATTATCAGCAATGGGGTTTGGAAACTCACTTAAAGGGGTTGTCTCACTACACTGATTCACACTCAGTCCTGTTTTCTTGGTTTCATTTTGAATTCAGGGGCGTGTTTACTGGCTTCTACTAGGCTGCAGCAGAAGCCAGGTCTGTAGCAATAGCAACCTGAGGAGCTGATGTAGCCCATACAAGAGGGGATATCTAGGAATAGGTAGGACACTGCTAATGGACACATATTACAAAGTGACTTGTTTTTGCAAGATCTTTAACATAAAACGCAGCAATCCTGTAGTGAGACAACCCCTTATAATGGCTTACTAGATGTGTTTTAAAACTATACATATAGGTATCATGTAAATTGTTCTAGTATCCTGCATCGTTAATGAGGGCCACTGCTGCATACAGTCATGGCCAAAAGTTTTGAGAATGATACATATGTTAATTTTTACAAAGTCTACTGCATCAGGTTTTATAATGGCAATTTGCATATGCTCCAGAATGTTATAAAGAGTGATCAGCTTAACAGCAATTAATTGCAAAGTCAATAATTGCCTAGAAAATGAACTTTTTCCCCCAAAACACATTTCCACTTCATTGCAGGCCTGCCTTAAAAGGACCAGCTAACATTGTTTCAGTGATTGCTCCATTAACACAGGTGTGGGTGTTGATGAGGACAGGGCTGGAGATCAATCTGTCATGATTAAGTAAGAAGCACACCACTGGACACTGTAAAAGGAGGCTGGTGCTCGGCATCATTGTTTCTCTTCTGTTAACCATGGTTATCTCTAAAGAAACACGTGCAGTCATCATTGCACTGCACAAAACTGGCCTAACAGGGAAGAGTATCGCAGCTTGAAAGATTGCACCTCAGTCAACAATCTATCGCATCATCAAGGAATTCAAGGAGAGAGGTTCCATTGTTGCCAAAAAGGCTCCAGGGCGCCCAAGAAAGACCAGCAAACGCCAGGACCGTCTCTTAAAAGTGTTTCAGCTTCGGAATCGGGCTACCAGCAGTGCAGAGCTTGCTCAGGAATGGCAGCAGGCAGGTGTGAGTGCATCTGCACGCACTGTGAGGCGGAGACTCATGGAGCAAGGCCTGGTGTCAAGGAGGGCAGCAAAGAAGCCACTTCTCTCCAGAAAAAACATCAGGGACAGACTGACATTCTGCCAAAGGTACAGGGAGTGGACTGCTGAGGACTGGGGTAAAGTCATTTTCTCTGATGAATCCCCTTTCCGAATGTTTGGAACATCTGGAAAAAAGCTTGTTCGGAGAAGACAAGGTGAGCGATACCACCAGTCTTGTCTCATGCCAACTGTAAAGCATCCAGAAACCATTCATGTGTGGGTTGCTTCTCAGCCAAGGGAATCGGCTCTCTAACAGTCTTGCCTAAAAACACATCCATGAAAAAGAATGGTACCAGAATGTCCTCCAAGAGCAACTTCTCCCAACCGTCCAAGAGCAGTTTGGTGATCAACAATGCCTTTTCCAGCATGATGGAGCACCTTGCCATAAAGCAAAGGTGGTAACTAAATGGCTCAGGGAACAAAACAGAGATTTTGGGTCCATGGCCTGGAAACTCCCCAGATCTTAATCTCATTGAGAACTTGTGGTCAATCATCAAGAGACGGGTGGACAAACAAAAACCAACAAATTGTGACAAAATGCAAGCATTGATTGTGCAAGAATGGAGTGCTATCAGTCAGGATTTGGTCCAGAAGTTGATTGAGCGCATGCCAGGGAGAATTGCAGAGGTCCTGAAGAAGAAGGGTCAACACTGCAAATATTGACTTGCTGCATTAACTCATTCTGTCAATAAAAGCTTTTGTTAATCATAATATGATTGCACTTGTATTTCTGTATGTGATAAAAATATCTGACAAACACACAGAAAACCAACAGATCATGTGTAAAGATAATATTTGTGTCATTCTCAAAACTTTTGGCCATGACTGTACTAGAGTGTGAATGTGATTGGTCCTGCTTAAAACTTTATATGGATATAGTAGAGAAGGAGGGTCCTGTCCTCCATTAGGACACTTGCATTACAAGGACCATCCATTATTCTCAAGTGATATTGTGTAAATCCTGCGTATCGTCCTTTGGTCCCAGGTACCCATTTACATTGGCAACATTGTGTGGCAGATAGATAGGAAGTTTACGTCTTGTTCTTACTGTAAAGATCATCACTCTTCATCTTCAGGGAGTATTCCTAGCTCCTCGTCAGTCCACTGCGAAGGGTCCGGATAGGGAAAGTGACCCTATAAAATACAAGTAACATTACAATAGGGCAGATACAGAGGACAAAAACATTGAGTCTAGAGTGTAAGCATTACAACTAATGTCCCGCAGGGTCTGGTAGATTTTTGAATAAAAATCTATTGGGCAGAAAGCTCCTTGGCCATTGCATAACAAAGATTTAAGAGGGAACAGGGAACCACCCTAAAAATCACCTTTGTCCTGCATGTTTCATGGAATCTCCACCAGACTGCTACTAATTTATGGTCATTGCTAGCCAATCAGCCCTTACTGCAGTGTTTGGTGTTTGTACATTGCCTTTGACGTGCGGCTGCACGGGCTGCAGTCTCTTACTCCTCCTGTGCCTCACACCATGCTCTGCAGAATTAGGCTGTGTTCACACGGCTTATTCACGCCCTATGTGCGGGACGGCTCCCGCCCGCAATACGGCGGGAATAAGGGGCGGGGCCGGGGGAGCTGCTCGCCGGCCCCAGAGACAATGCATTATTTACGCCGCGTACGCGCCGTAAATAATGTGCATGTCACTTTATATCCCCCGCGGCGGATTCGCCAAGCGGGGAGGAGCGACGGAATCCACAGATCTCTATGACAACTGTGGATTACCTTAATGACAGGGATGGATTGGAGCTGCACTGAAGCGCAAATCCGGTGCGCAGTACGGCTCCAATCCGCGGCCGAATAAGCCGTGTGAACGGGGCCTTAAAGTATAGCTTCTCCCATGTACTGTGTCCTCCATCCTTGGGCATCTTCATAACAGACATTCACCTCTCACATCAGTGGCACTTGGTGTTTCACAGTTTAAATGTTGCTCATTCGATAAGTCGCCATTTGTCCATTCACCACACACTTTCATCACAGCAGCCGCCAACAGTTAAACTGTTTTAGAAATTTCGCCACCCTTGGCCCAAAAGCCAATAATAATCCCTTTTCCTAATTCTAATAAATCTCCCCTTTTACACCTTACTGCAAGGAGGAGAGCGGTCACCTCCCTCCCAGGCTCCTTGTAACTAGAACACCTGTACTGGTGTAAACCGTTATACATACAGCCTGAACTGAAGAAACAAATATGAGAAATGCAAACTACTCTCTCTCCTGCCTGAAAGAAGAGGGGGAGCAGATTATAAACCTATATTATATGGAGCAGAGTAAATAAAGGTGTGTCATATAGGGGGGAGCAGAGTGTATTGTATAAGGCTGTGTTATATCTGGTAGCTAAAAAGAGTAATTGCTCAGATCCTTCACATAGAGCTGTCACTGTGAAAGAAGCATAGAGAGCACAGGCAGCCTTTGATACACCACTCAGAGGGGAGTAAGACAATGAGAACACACAGACAGCAGCCAGAACAGAAAGCTCAGAGGGAAGTGAGCACAGAGAGGGCAGGCAGCCAATCACAGCACAGGGAGCATGGCCGACCACAGGCTGCTGATTTAGCTGTAGACACACATAGATTGGCTAATAGCTGCTATAATAAAGGATTTACAATTGCAAAAAGTGCTTATTCTTACTGTCCCCATTATTACAAATATAATCTTTGTAGTCAGACAACCCCTTTAACCCTTTAAGAACCCAGCGTTTTTTTGTTGTTGTTGTTGACACGTTCGTGTTAGATGGACTTTCTAATGGTGTTATTCACTGTACTATAGAATATACTGGGAAACCGCAAAAAAATTCCCAGTGGGTCAAATTGTAAAAAAAAACAAAAAAAAAAACGTATTTTCACCATGTGTGCGGGTGTTTTGCTTTTACGGAGTTCAATCTTTGGTAAATATAATGTGTTATCTGTATTCTACAGATTGAGCCGCATCCGGCAATACCAAACATGTAGGGTTTCCGTTATGTTTTGGTACTGTAAAAAAATTCCAAACATTTTCTATTTTTGAAATTTGTGCCGCGGCGCCATTTTGTGCAACCAATAACTTTTTTGTACTAACACCTACGGACCTATGGGGTTAAACAGCGCGGGCGTGCGACGCTGCCCGTACGTGCTGTAACGGCTGGGTGTTCGCTGCGATCAGCCGCCAACACCCGCCGGCTGTGCGAGGGAGGGGGGTCGCGGAGCAATCCCCCTGCAAAGCCCCTTAGGGACCCTTGGACGTGCTCATACGTCCAGGGTCCTTAAGGGGTTAATGCCCTTCTGTCTATTTACAGGGTAGCAAGTAATTGTGTTTTTAATTGTTGGTCTTGCTTATGATCCTAATAAAATATTTTCACTTGTCATTTGTGTGTGTGCTACTTTTCAAGGGTGATTTTTTATTTTTTTATATAAAATGAAGTTACTCAGAACAGGATGTTAGACTTAACCCCTTCAGGACCAGGCGTTTTTTTTGGTGACACGTTCGTTTTTACCTCCTCGCCTTCTGAAAGCCATAACTTTTTTATTTTTCCACCTACATAGACACATGAGGGCTTTTATTTTGCGGGACAAGATGTACTTTCCAATGGTGTTATTCACTATACTATAGAATATATTGGGAAACCGCAAAAAAATTCCAAGTGGGGCAAATTGTGAAAAAAAATGTATTTTCGCCATGTTTGCGAGGGTTTTGCTTTTACGGCGTTCCATCTTCGGTAAATATAATGTGTTATCTGTATTCTACAGGTTGTTACGCATCCGGCAATACCAAACATGTAGGGTTTCCGTTATGTTTTGGTACCGTAAAAAAATTCCAAACATTTTCTATTTTTGAAATTTGCGCCACGGCGCCATTTTGTGCGACCAATAACTTTTTTGTACTAACACCTACGGACGTCAGTGAGGGGGCATTTTTTGCGGGCTGAAGTGTACTTTTTATCGCTAGCAGTTTGGAATGCATGCGACTTTTTTGATCATTTTTATTCCATTTTTTGAGTGACGTAAAATGACCAAAAAAACGGCAATTTTGGCGTTTGAATTTTTTTTCTTCTACAGTGTTCAGTGTACGGGATAAATGATGTTGTATTTTTATAGATCAGACTTTTACGGACGCGGCGATCCCAAATATGGCTAACTTTTATTATTTTAATGATTTTATTTGTAAAATGGGGAAAGGGGGGGTGATTTGAACTTTTAATACTTTTTTTTTTTTTTTTTACTGTAACATTGAGGCCACCTATGGTACTTGACCACTAGGCGGCGCGATTGTTAATACAACCTAATGCATTGCATAGACAATGCATTAGTGTGTACAAAGATGGCGGTTTCCCCACTTCCTGTCTGCGGACGGAAGTGGGGCAAACTGGCCAGGGTAAGTGACAGGAGCCTTCACAGGGCTCCCCACCACCGTGCCCGGTCATCGGATTGGCGCAGCATAGCTGCGCCGGTGCCGATGACCGTACCGATCGGTGCGTGGCACCGATCGGCGTTTATTCAGACGCCGCGGCCAACTTTGGCGCGGTGTCTGATGGGTAAAACGGTGCCAGCGGGCGGAGCCACCCGCCGGCGCTGTTACTGCCGTGTGTTAACGGCGATTTGCCGCGGCGCGATCCCCCTGCAAAGCCCCTTAGCGGCCCTGGGACGTACTCATACGCCCAAGGTCGTTAAGAACCAGCCCTTAAGAACCAGGCCTGAAAAAGCCATAATGAGCAGCTACATTTTTTTTTATTTTTGCCGCCCTGCATTTCAACAGTCATAAGTTTTTTATTTTGTAAAGGACGCAGTTGTCGCAAGACTTGTTTTATGCAGAAGTTGCAAATGTTATTTACAGTGTTTTTCTGTATTTTTTTTATACCATTCACCTTTCACACTAAATAACCTGTTAGATTAATTCTACAGGTTGTCAGTGTCGTGTGGATACCTAATATGTGTAGTTTTGTTTTTTTGTGTGTGTGATGTAAGCATAATATTTTTTTTTTATTACATATTTATTTTTATTTTATTCCACATTTTGTTTTTTTACCTTTTTTTTTTTTAAATCCCTTTAAGTGATTATGAAGTTTAAAAAAAAGTTATGTATTAGCATACTTCTGTATACTTCTGTAGCAGTATAGACCCTAGGGCTGCCAGCATAGATATTCCCCAGACTCCATCAGATGGATGAAGGGGAATCCCTTTGATAATGCCGCACTCATGGACAACAGCAATCAAAGGGTTAAACAGTGGGGATCAGAAGCTTCCTCCGGTCCCTGCTGTTCACATAGTCTGCTCTAGACTTAACTACAGCTTCATTCCTTCATTCATTCCTAGCTCAGTTGCTGTGATGAGAGACATAAATCCTCTGTCTGCAGCAACATCTTTTTGCTTTGCTGCAGACAGAACACGATCCACCGGCATCAAAAGACAGTGGGCAGTTGTTAAAGGGTTGTCTCACTGCATTGATTCATCTTACCACAGACCTGTTTTCTCAGGTTCATTTTTTGAATTCAGGGGTGTTTACTGGCTTCACTGCCTACTACTGGCCTGCAGCAACAAGATGCTGAGGACACCAAGGGCACATGTATGAAAACTTTCTTGGTCTAAGACTTTCTTTGTTGCCCATTGTATCCAATCAGAACTCCCCCTTCATTTCATGTAGTGCTCTGAAAAAATGAAAAGGGCGCTCTGATTGGCTGCTATGGGCAACAAAGGAAGTCTTAGACCAAGACAGTTTGCACACATGTCCCCCCCCCCAGGTCTGTAGCTATACCAACCAGTACTGACTGCCGATCATGAGAGATTGAACAGGTCTGTAGCTATAGCGACCTGAGGAGCGGATGCAGCCCATACAAGAGGGGATATCTAGGAATAGGTAGGACACTGTTAATGGACATATATCACAAAGTGACTTGTTTTTGCAAGATCTTTAACATAAAAAGCAGCAATCCCTGTAGTGAAACAACCCCTGTAAGGGGTGGAGAAAACGGTTTGATCCCAACAAAAACAGCAGATAGATACTCACCAGAACTGCATCTGGTTCATGCCAAAAATGCCAAAGAATCCAAAACCACATGAAGCCCCCGAGCAACTCGGCCTGAATGTTCTGGGACTTGGTCACTTCCATCATCTGTCTGTAACGTGGCTCTATGTGAACCTCTCCTCCGGCACTGACACAAGAGGAGGATATAGAAAAACAAAAACAGGTCAATATCTAAAAAATAAAGTAGTAGTGAGTAAAAATATACTTCTGTTTTGTGTCTAGCATCCAATGCACATTTATAAATGCCGAAAAAATGAAAGTAACTTTGCTAATATTTCCAAACATTGTGTGTACACAGCTCCTATATGCAGATGTGTATATCTCCATGGTTACAGACCACAAATTCCATGTAGTCTGAAAACCTACCATCTGAAGCTCAGCAAGAAAAAGATGCAAAAGCAGGACCATGACCACTGGGTCAGACTACACGGGGTTGGGTTGTAGTCTGTAACCGTGGAGACACGCCGGTCTGTATATTGAAGGAGCTGTGTGCACTAAGCAGTTGGAGACTAGTAGCAAAAGTGCATCATTTCTAGAGTAATAAATATGATTGCAGCTGTGGCTATAGCAGTCTATACTACACTTCTACTTTTAGTCCCACTGGGGTAGTTGACCACTAGGGGGGCACGATCGCTTGTACACCGTTTTGCAATGTTAAGATACTGCAGAACAGTGTACAGTAATGATTCTCCCGTTATTAAAACCCATAATATAACAGGAGTGGTAAGATGGCAGCCATGGAGCCCTTCATTGACAAGACGTCAACACCCCACCATCTCATAGCAGGGTGGTGGTGGTGATTGGGGACGGTTTCTTAATCCTTTAGATGACAGCAACATTTGCCACAGCAGCATATAAGGGATTAAAAACTCAGGATGGGAGTTGTAATATAGCCGGTACCTGCTGTGTATGGAGCGGGCTCATTCACAGCAGGGGGGGCATAACCTATGAGACAGGTTCCCTTTAAGTACTTTTCAGTCCTTCGTTTTAAGGTGTTAAAAGGCAAGGAGACATACGAAAACCAAAAATCCCAGAATTGCCACATCCTGAAGGGCTTAAACCATAATCCATCTCCTGCCACCACAGTGCATTGTACTCAGTACTTTTAGGATCTCTACCTACTGTCAGTGAATGGTAAAGCCACCCCAATGCAGCTGCTGGACACACAGCCTGAACATAAGCTCTAGGGAAGCTATAGGCACGCACTGCTCCCAATCTCTTGGCTGTGAATGGGATTTTCTGGACTATTTTAAGCAAATACCACAACATCCTAACCAGTCTGCAGCCTCTGGAAGTAATCGAGGTTTCCATTCACTGACAGGAAGCGGAGATCTTGTGAGAAGTTGAAACGCAAAGAGCCTCATGTTCAAAAATTGTCCAGCAGTAAGATTGTCTTTGTTGCCCACAACAACCAGAGCTCAGCTTTTCTTTCATATAGTGCTCTAGAAAAATTAAACAGGAGCGCCGACTGGTTGCTATGAGACCAGACTGGTTGCTACGTGATCTGATTGGTTACTATGAGCTCTGATTGGTTACTATGGGCTCTGACTGGTTGCTACGCGATCTGATTGATTACTATGGGCAACAAAGACAGTCTTACTGCTGGATGGTTTTCATACCCAAGCTATATAAATGACAGAACCTATTATTATACAAGGACTACACTACCACTACCCAGGATTCCTAGCGCCTCATTCGTCTGACCCCTTCCCTCGCTCCATGACAGCCACCTGCACCTATCCGCCCCCCTCTGTCACTGGCAGCCGACACTCACTTGCGGACCCCGGTTCTCCTCCTCACCACTCCGCTAAATAGCCGACTTCCAGCCCTCAGCGTTCCCCCGAGCCGCACCAGCGACGCCATGACACCGGAGCAAAGTCACCTTCCGGCAGAACAAGCTCGCCCGGCGCTGATTGGCTGGAGCAAGAAGCAGATCTCGCGATAACTTCGCGGTGAGTGGACGCATCCAATAGCTAAATATGGGGGGATTAATAGTCATTTTCTTAGCAAAATCTCCGTCGAATTATAACTTTTCACACGTACAGAGGTTGATATATTCATAATAGCCTTTTTATACATTCCGGGTTCTGCTGTGACGTTTGTTATTGTTCAACTTAAATAACCGATTTTAATAAAATATCGGTATAATGACTGAATCTGAGTAACAGGAAATTATCAGAGGCAGGAATTCTGGATCTCATGTTAAATTTTTACGTAGGAAATGTGTATTAGATCGTTTTACCAGACTAGCGCACCCCTGTGAATGTGAATGGTAGATGCGGTTGTCATGGTGTCACTGTAAACAGAGCTTAGTACACAGATGTGCTGGGTCCTAGCGCCGGCGGTCAGTACAGCTGAGCAGGTGAGTGGCTGCTGAATACATGGGGCTCCCTGTACCTGGGACCTGACCCTGATCTTTAGGGTCTCTGGGGTCCTGCTGGGATTATTTGGGGTCACTGATCTCAGAATCTCTCCTTTGCTCTGGGTTCACAATTTAAAGGGATTGTTTGCTATTGTAAACCCTTTTCGGTTATATCTTACTAGTGAGTTGGGGATTAGGAGGGTCCTCAAGTTAGCACCCTACCCAGCACATTCCTTCTGGAGGACCCCATGTGTCTGATATTACATATTCAACCCTTTGATTTCCAAGAGAAGTGTGTCATACCACATTCATCCTGTTGGGGCGCTGCAGGAAAACTGAACACTCGCTGTCAGGTTTCGCTGTTGCTGATTGTTGGGTATTCTGGCATCGGGCACCCTACTAACAAAAAGTGATTGGCGGACAGTCTCTTTAAAGCGGTTGTCTCATGAAAATAACCTGCTTTGGCCCCCGTGGTGGGCAGATTCTGTCGGTCTGATGCCTGGAACCCCTATTATTAGGTTTTACTCACTGAGCCTGCACTATACACGGTGGATTCCCGCTGTTAGATGCAGCCAAAACCACTAGCTGCCAGAAGAGGAGACTGCTCCGATTCCGACTATTTAGAAGCTGTGGTAGATGCGATATCAGCGTCTAAATGATACACAATGGGGCCACAGTCCATTTAGACTCCCATGATGCGATGGGCTTTTTCTGTTTTTATTCAATACTCCACACACCTATATGGTGCTCTCCCCAAGGAGAGATCTTCTCCTTTCTGAGCCATTCATTGCCTCCCACCCAGCCAGCCAGTATCACTCTGCTCTGCACTGATGAGGAGCAAAACCCTGAAACAGCTGTCTGCAGATGGGTGATACTGACTTGGCTAATATCCCTTTTTGCTCTCTAAAGATTCAGTGAATCAGCAGCAAATTGAGGATTTGTTACATTCAATAAAGGGCACTTGAGCTTCTCAGCTTCTTTTCCATAATGCCTTGTGATATGCAGATGCTTAGTAGAGGGCAAAAAGGCAATTAAAAACTCCACACACCTATATGGTGCTCTCCCCAAGGAGAGTTCTTCCCATTTATTGAGGCTGGGGCATAAAGATGGTTTCCGTGGCTGCCATGATTGCACTACTATTACATCCTGCCATAGGCAATGGTGTAATTGGAAACTAATGATGGACTGGCTCAGTTAGGCAAACATGGAGGTTTTTATTAAACTTCATATACATCCTTGGGAGAGGCAGAAAGTAAGAGAGAAAGAGAGGCAAAAAGCAAGAGGCGGAAGATGACAGGCTTGTACACTAGTTGTAGGGTGGACACCAAAATCAACTCCACAGTTGGGCCCCTGAAAGAATTTTCACTGATGGGTGCCTAGAATCAATTTCACTGGTGGGCCCCAGAATCAATTCCACAGTTGGGCCCCATCACCTCACTCCGACACTAATAATAGCCCTATGTTGCTGTATTACATTAGTACTGTAGCATGTAGCACATAGAATCACTAGGGGAACTAAGGGGGACATGTCTGAAAACTGTCTTGGTCTAAGACTTTTCTTGTTGCCCATACACCAATCAGAGCCCATAGCAACCAATCAGACGGCCCCTTTCATTTCATATAGTGATCTCAAGAAATACATGGGGAACCCTGATTGGTTGCTATGGGCAACAAGAAAAGTCTTACACCAAGACAGTTTTCAGACATGTCTCCCTAAGGGCTTGTTCACACAGAGTTTACACTCCGTGTTACAAGCGCTTTTAGTATCTGTTTTGGGGTCCGCTCTGTGGTCCCCAAGACGGGTCTTAACAATTAGCAGTGAGATTATCACTGCTGTCTATGCTGAACACGCAGCGGCGTTCACATGAGAGATCGCCGCTGCGTGTTTCAGAAGCGCAGCTCGGGTCCGTCTTGAAAAGGATTGCATCTCAATTTTTGTTCAAGACGGAGCCGAGCTGCGATTTTGAAACACGCAGCGGCGATCCCTCATGTGAACGCCGCTGCATGTTCGTCATAGCGAGCAGTGATAATTTCACTGCTAATTGTTAAGACCCGTCTTGGGGACCAACAGAGCGGACCCCAAAACAGATACTAAAAGCGCTTGTAACACGGAGTGTAAACTCCGTGTGAACAAGCCCTAAATGTTAACATAAGAAAAATAAAAAGAATTGTTTAAAAAAAATAAAAAATGAAAAATTCAAAACACCCCCCTTTTGCCATATATAACAAATAGGAAAAAATGAACAATAAGAAACATAAATATATTTGGTATCACTATGTTTATAAGGGTATGTTCACACAACTTATTAGGGCGCGTACTGTAACGCCGGTTAGCCTAATTGAAATGGGGCTAACCCAGTCTAAACCAGGAGCAATTACTGCATCTGTAAATTAAAAATCCTCAGCAAGAATTCAAGGTATCGCCTCAGATTTCTGTCAAACATTACATGTTGAATTTTTCCCCAATTTATGGACATACTCTAAAGCCATGTTCACACGGCTTAACTGTGGGACGTAATTACGCCCCGCAATTACGCCGTGTGGCGCAGGGCGGGGGCGGGTATGGGGGGGCGGCACCTCGCCGGCCCATAGACATTCTTTACCAGCGGTGCGTATACGCCGCTGGTAATTCACATGTCACTTATCTCCCCCCTCGGCGTATTCGCCGAGCAGGGGCAGGAGACGTAATCCATAGTTCTCTATGAGAACTGTGGATTACCGTAATGAATGGGCCGTTTTCAGCCCGTAATTTGCGCACTCCGGCACGTAATTACGGACCGAAATACGGCCCATTTTAAGCCGTGTGAACATGGCCTCAGATTAATTATTTGCCTCTGGAGAACCCCTTAGTTTTCAGTAATATGGACAATGCAGTTTTCTATTCCACCTCTAGAGAACGATCTATGATCTTGTCCCAAAGTAACGTGTCCAGGATACCAAACCCAAATTTTAGCTCTGACCAGCAGTAGGTCCCTGTTCGCTATGTGATACTTATCTCTATTTACTAAGGAAGAGGAGGAGTGGTTGCTGCTGTTGTTGTTGTGTGCGTTACTGCTTCGTGCTTAGGAACAAGTTTGGCCTATGTTGCATTACGTGCCGGGAGATACCTCATTACCTCTTCTGTGCTCTTATCAGGAGGCACCTGCCTGAAACATGTCCACCCTCCACCATCCCAGCTGCTTCTGCTCTCGGTGTCCCGGAATCCACTCCGGCGCTGTGGCCTTCGTGGTGGGCACATTGGGTGGAGACCCTGTGAAATTACATCTCCTGAAGGATTACGTCTCCAGAGCTCTGTACAACCGGGTCAACAGCCTGAGAATAACCTCATTTAATCTTATCTACTTCTCTGAGGGGGTAAGTGATCTCAGAATGAAATTAGAATTTTTAGGCAGAAACCTCAAACATTCCCCAGCAAAATCCATGTACCCAGAATGTGCTTCTTATTACATAATCAACATTATTAACCACTAGTTCATGAAGGAAGTTGTGTGCTGCTGCGCTGGCTTGGTGGGTATACAAACTGTGAGATAGGCTGTCTGCACACACATCTCTCGTTGCTTCTAGTGGTAAAAGGGGCAATTTATCAGAGTTGTTAAAAGGGATGATTATTGGCTTTCAGGCACAGGGCCTTGGTATTTCTGACACTGCGCAGTTTGTGAAATGTTGCCGGCTGCTGTGGTATAAGTATCGTGAGTTCATACATGGCGCCATTGGAAATAAGTGATGAGAAACTGCAGACACCACGCGCCACTAATGTGAGAGGTGAACGTCAGCTATGGAAGTGCACGAGAGTGGAGGTCATGCTACAGGGAAGCAGCTCACCGATAAAATGTTCCAGGGATAAACCCTACTGTGTATGGGGCCTCAGAGCAGAAGGATGTCACTGCACCTCTGCTAACCCTACTGTGTATGGGGCACTGAAGCAGACGGATGTCACTGCACCTCTGCTAACCCTACTGTGTATGGGACCCCAGAGCAGACGGATGTCACTGCACCTCTGCTAACCCTATGTGTATGGGGCCCCGAGCAGACGGATGTCACTGCACCTCTACTAACCCTACTGCGTATTGGAACCCAGAGCAGACAGATGTCACTGCACCACTGCTAACCCTACTGTGTATGGGGCCCCGGAGAAGACGGATGTCACTGCACTTCTGCTAACCCTACTGTGTATGGGGCCCCGGAGCATACAGATGTCACTGCACCTCTGCTAACCCTACTGTGTATGGGGCCCCGGAGCAGACGGATGTCACTGCACCTCTGCAAATCCTATGTGTATGGGGCCCCGGAACAGACGGGATGTCACTGCGTGCACCTCTACTAACCTACTGTGTATGGGGTCCCGGAGCAAATGGATGTCACTGCACCTCTGCTAACCCTACTGTGTATGGGGCCCCGGAGCAGATGAATGTCACTGCACCTCTGCTAATCCTACTGCATATGGGGCCCTGGAGCAGACAGATGTCCTTGCACCTGCTAACCAAGCTGCTTCAGCAGAAAAGGCTTCTGGAAATCCAGTGATCGATTAAGGGGTATCTTCCACAATGAGTCACATTTTCTGGTTCATCGAAAGGATGCCATGTCAGGTGAGAAACATTAGAGAAAAAACACCCCGCAACCACTGCTGGAAGAACACAAACTGGTGGTGGCAGTATTATGGTGTGGGGAACGCTTGTGTGGCATTCTCTGGACCACTAATACATGAGGAGGGCACTCTCACCTGATTTGGGGATAAATCCATCCTTGCAGATCATGTACAGTCATACATGCTGATTGTCTATCTTGTGGCAGATGGAATATTCCAGCAAGACAATGCGACATGTCACACAGCTAGAAATGTCCAACATTGATTGGAACAGCGGAACCAAGACTTTTAAGTACGACCCTGACCCCTAATTTCCCAAATTTGAACCCAGTTGAGCATATGTGGGAACACCTTGATGGTGGTAACTCTCTAAATCCTTCAGCAGCTGACAGCATGGCTCTAAATACATGTGACCGCCTACTAGGACCTTATTGAGTCACTCCCAGCCTGTCTAGCCGCTGTCTATGCTGCACCCAATGGTTACCCTGGATATCAGCTGGTGGTCATAATAATGTGATTTCAATGTGTATGTTAATGGAGATCTGCACTGTAGCGCCTACTAGGGTACAGATTTTTTACCCTCAAGAATATAAAATTCACAGAGTAGGAAAAAAATGATGTGACTTGTCTCTTATTAATGCGGTTTCCACGTGGATTCCGTGTCAAACACCCCGTCGGGCAGACATATGTATTAGCCACATTCAATCTGCATTAACAGTTATGGCAAAATCCACCATATTTATACTCAAAATTTACTTAAAGGGGTCGTCTCACTACAAGGATTGCTGCTTTTTATGTTAAAGATCTTGAAAAAACAAGTCACTTTGAAATATGTGTCCATTAACAGTGTCCTGACTATTCCTAGATATCCCCTCTTGTATGGGCTGCATCAGCTCCTCAGGTCGCTATAGCTACAGACCTGTTTGAGTTATCCTGATAGGCTGCCAGCACTGGTTGCTATAGCTACAGACCTGTTTGAGCTATCCTGATAGGCTGCCAGGACTGGTTGCTATAGCTACAGACCTGGCTTCTACTGCAGCCTAGTGGAAGCCAGTAAACACGCCCCTGAACTCAAAATGAAATGAAGAAAACAGGACTGAGGTAAAATGAATCAATGTAGTGAGACAACCCCTTTAAGATTTGTGCCACAGATTCAATATGGGAAAAATGGAAAGTCCATAGTGTGAACATGACCTTAGACAGCCCTGTAACCAGAATTCCTTGAGTTGTCTTCCTCTATCACCCCATTCCACCATTATATTACCAGCCATGTTGTATGTCACCCATAGGCATACCTCCCAAGTGTCCCTATTTTAGAGGGACAGTCCCTATTTATAACCAGGTCCCTCTGTTCTTCTTAGCTCCATAAATGTCCCTCTTTTTCATTTAGGAAATAGATTTTCGTCAATAAACTGACTATCTTGCTGTAAAAAGTATCTAAATGATTCCTCCTGTATATTACATAACAATTTAATTAATATTTCATTATTGGATACAAAGTGATCCTGAAAATGTGTCCTTTTTTGGCGGTCTAAAAAGTTGGCATGCATGTGTTTGGGCGTGGTTAAGGCGTTCTGGTGTGATGTCATGTGTTTGGGCGTGGTTAGAGGCGTGTCTCGGTGTGATGTCATGTGTTTGGGCGTGGTTAGAGGCGTGCCTCGGTGTGATGTCATGTGTTTGGGCGTGGTTAGAGGCGTGTCTCGGTGTGATGTCATGTGTTTGGGCGTGGTTAGAGGCTATTCTTGGTGTGTCATGTGGTTGGGGGTGGTTAGAGACGTATCTTGGTGTGGATGTCATGTGTTGGGCGTGGTTAGAGACTTGTCTTGGTGTATGTGTGTGTTTGAGCGTGGTTAGAGTGTGTCTTGGTGTGATGTCATGTGTTTTGGGCGTGGTTAGAGGCGTGTCTTTGGGGTGATGTCTGTGTTTGGGTGTGGTTAGACGCATGTCCTGGTGTGATGTCATTGTGTTTGGGTGTGTTTAGAGGAGTGTCTTTGTGTTATGTCATGTGTTTGGGCGTGGTTAGATGGGTCTTGTGTGATTTATTTTTTGGCATGGTAGACCGATGTCTTTGGTGTTAAGATGTCATGTGTTTGGGTGTGGTTAGAGGCGTGTCTTGGTGTGATGTTATGTGTTTTGCCGTGGTTAGAGGCGTGTCTTGGTGTGATGTCATGTGTTTGGGCATGGTTATAGGCATGTCTTGGTGTGATGTCATGTGTTTGGGTGTAGTTATAGGCGTGTCTTGGTGTGATGTCATTTGTGGGCTTGGTTAGAGTTTTGTCTTGGTGTGATGTCATGTGTTTGAGCGTGGTTAGAGGCGTGTCTTGGTTGTGATTTCATGTGTTTGGGGATGGTTAGAGGCATGTCTTGGGGTGAGGTGATGTGTGTGGGTGTCTTTAGAGGCGTGTCTTGGTGTGATGTCATGTGTTTGGGCATGGTTAGAGGCGTGTCTTGGTGTGATGTCATGTGTTTGGGTGTGGTTAGAGGCGTGTCTTGGTGTGATGTCATGTGTTTGGGCATGGTTAGAGGCGTGTATTGGTGTGATGTCATGTGTTTGGGTGTCTTTAGAGGCGTGTCTTGGTGTGATGTCATGTGTTTGGGTGTCTTTAGAGGCGTGTCTTACGGGTGATTGTCATGTTGTCTTGGGGGGGGGGGGACCCTCATGGTCCTTAGAGGCGTGTCTTGGTATGATGTCGGTGTTTGGGTGTGGTGTAGAGGTGTGTCTTGGTGCATGTGATGTCTTGCTCGTTAGTGTTTGGGTTGTGGTTAGAGGTCTCCGGAGCATAGATGCGAGGGCCTGATGGTGTCCCTCTTTGCTGATCGCTCTAAAAGTTGGCAGGTATGCATAGGGTGCACAGGTACAGTAGGTGAACTAATTTAAAACTCGTATTTTTGTTGTAGGGTCAACAAGCTGGTGTGGATCAGCAGTGTGACGGGGACCCCGGAGCACCGGCCCTCAACCAGGGTACCTTTCATGGATCCAGACACTTGCATATGGTTCTGGTGCTGACCCGACTGAAGCCTTAGCTGCAGCATTGGAGGACCCCTCGTGCCAGATGGTGTACCTAGTCCTGGACGCTCTACCAGCCCGAGTTCTACAGAATATCTACAACTTTCTTGGAAGAGATGAGAACACCTGCTCTGTGAATGTGGTGTACCTACTGGAGGAGCCGCATGATGGGAGGAGAGAAGGTTCCTTTCGCACGATTAATCTAAAACCCCTGGGATCTTCGAATAAGGTACATATTACAAAATACTAATAGATGGGAAATTCTTGAAACTGGCCTTGCAGGCTCATCACGGGCCGTTAACAGGTATCTATGCGTGACTTGCCCATCTCCCGCACTATGCACCCATATATACTATGGATAAAATAGATATAGAACCTACAGGAAGACTGACATATACCATACAGGAGGCTGAGCCAGATCCTCTATACTTTGACACCACTAGGGAGGCAGACAGATCCCTACTTGACTACACCACTAGGGAGAGCAGAACTACTCCTCTTTACTCACCACACAGAGGAGATGCTGTGACAGAATCATCTATACTACATTCACACAGGAGAGCTGACAGATCCCTCTTATAGCTACCAACACACAGTCCTTAAGTGGCGATAGACTGCGGACTAAGATCATCTATACTACCCAACCACAGCGAAGGAGGCTGCGACAGATCCTCTATATCTACACCACACAGGAGAGGGGACAGAT
Source organism: Phyllomedusa bahiana (assembly GCA_025379985.1). NCBI lineage: Eukaryota > Metazoa > Chordata > Amphibia > Anura > Hylidae > Phyllomedusa > Phyllomedusa bahiana. The sequence continues at coordinate 46,484 of JAODAL010016912.1, forward strand.
CCTCGAATGCTACACCACACAGGAGAGCTGACAGCATTCCTCTATACTACACACTCAGGAGGGAGCAGTGGCAGACTCCAGTATACTACATAGCAATACAAGGAGAGTATGACAAAATCCGTCTATACATACACCACAGAGGAATAGGGAGAGGAGACATATCCTCGTATACTCTACACCACTAGGAGAGCTGACTAGTCCTCAGATACTAACCACAACAGACGAGAGCGCGACAGATCCTCTATTCTACAACACACAGGAAGAGGAGACAGATCCTCTATACTACACCCACACTAAAGACACGTGCGGGACAGCATTCCTCTATAATTTACAGCCAAAGAGCGAGTGCTGAGATCAGATCCTCTATACTACACCACACAGGAACCGAGCGGACAGATTCCTACTATACTGCGACCACCACAGGAGTGCTGACAGTAATGCTCGCTCATACTACACCACACAGTGACAAAGCTTGACAGTCCTCCCTATACTACACCACCACAGGAGAGCTGACAGACAATCCTCTATACTACAACCACTAAGGAGTGCATGGACAGGTCCCCCCCCTCTTATACTACACCCACAGGACGAGCTGACAGATCCTCTTATTACTACACCACACATGGAGAGATCGACAAATCCTCTATTACTACACACCAAAGAAGTGATCCGAGGAGACATATCCTCTATACTACACCACACAGGACGAGCTGCGACTCAGATCCTCCTAATACTTACACCACACGAGTGACCGACGCGGACAGATCCTCTATTAGTACACCACACAGAGAGAGCAGACAGATCCTCTATGCAGTACACCACACAGGAGAGGAGACAGATCCATTATTACTACACACCAACCAACAGAAGAGTCCGAGGAACAGATCCTTCTATATTACACACAGAGGCAGTGCTGAGCAGATCCTCTATACTACACCACACGTGAGGACGAGCGGACAGGTCCTCTATATACACCCAAACAGGAGAGTGACAGTATGCTCTATAATATTCTACAACAAACAGGAGAGCTGACAGAATCCTCTTATACAAAACCCAAACAGGAGAGCAGAAAGAATCATCTATTCTACATCCACACTGTACCAGAGATTGACAGAATACTCTATACTACACCACTCAGGAGATTCTGACAGATCCTATATACTACACACCAGGGATGGATCTGACTGAATCCTCTATACTACACCAAAACAAGCTTCCGAGAGCTGACGTGATGATACTATACTACACCACACAGAGAGCTGACTAGATCCTCTATACTACACCACACAGTAGAGAGATGACAGATCCTCTATACTGCACAACTAAATCAGGAAAGCTCTGACTGTTCTCTATATTACACCACACAGAGAGAGATGACAGATCTCTATACTACACACAAACAGGACGAGAATGACAGAATACCTCACGCTATACTACACCACACACAGCTCAAGCTGACATATCCTCATTATTCCTACACCACACAGGTGTGGGGAAACAGATCCTCTATAATAACCACAAGGAATGAGCTGACAGTATCCTCTATTATACACCCAACCGATGCGAGCTTATATATCCTCCTGATACTACACCACACAGGGAGAGATGACAGATCCTCGTAGAGAGACTACACCACACAGGAGAGCTGGAAGATCCTCATATACTACCACACACACAGGAGAGGGGGACAGATCCTCTGTACACACCACACAGGAAAAAGCTGACAGATCCTCTATACTACCACAACACAGAGAAGTGGCGGACAGATCCTCTATATTTGACCACACAGGAGGTCAGGGGGACAGATCCTCTATACCATATACCACAACAGGAGCGTGAACAGAAATAATCTTAACTACACACACACATGAGAGCTTACTCAGCATCCTCTCTCTACTTAACCATACAGGAGACGATGGACAGATACACTCTATACTACAATCACACAGAGGATCCGGGGGGAAACAGATCCTCTATCATACATCACACAGAGACGAGCGCGAACAAGATCCTCGTTATTACTATCACACGGGAAAGCCGACAGATCCTCTCATATCTAAAATCACACAGGAGGAACTGACAGATCCTCTATATTACACCACACAGGAGAGCCTGACAGTTCCCTTCTATACTGCACCACCACCAGCGAGAGCTGAAGAATCCTCTATACTACACCACACAGAGAGGAGGAGACAGTATCCTCTATAATACACCACAAAGGAGAGCTGACAGATCCTCCTGTACATACAACCTCTCAGGCCGTAAGCCGTGTCCGATCTATTTACTACCACTCACAGGAGAGCTGAACAGATTCCTCTATACCAGCGGGTCCCCATCCTTTTCTTTCTAAAGGGAACCGGTTTGAATGCTACCGACAAAGATTTTTCACGCAGTGGGAGGTCCGGTCTGGGAGTCCCCTATTGGGAGCGCGGACGGTTTATGGAGGGGGGTCGGATGTTCTCAGGAAATCACACACACACAAAAAAAAAAACATTAAAAGTGTATTACTGTGTTCTTTTTAGGAGGTATCGTATGGTGTAACCAGTATTTTTTAAATGGAGGACTGATTGTCAGCTCTGTGGGTCACTATTATATTATAGCTGAATCCACAAGAGCCTGACAATCAGTCTGCGTTAATATTGATTAGCTCTTGTCGGACGTTAGCATTATACATGTAATATAAATATTACATATGTTATTCAGCTCTCTGTCATCTATTAGAGTTCATATGCCCACTGTTATATTAAGATATATCCCCCCCCACGTAATGATAAATAGCTGCCCCAGTATTGATAATGATTCGTAGCTGCCCACCTCGTAGTGTCTAATGAAACATAGCTGCCCCCAGTAGTGATAGTGTTACATAGCTGCCCCCTGTAGTTGATGACACATATCTGCGCCAGTAAGTGATACCATAGATAGCTGCCCCCTGTAGGGATAATGAAACATAGCTGATCAGTTCAGTGATTAGTGATACATAGCTGCCCATGTACAGTTAGTGGAGTTGGATAATAGCTGCTACTCCCAGTACGTCGATAGTGATTACATAGCTGACACCCAGTCAAGATTGATACATAGATAGCTGCCCCCTGTAGTGAGTAATGAAACATAGTGTCGACGAACAGTAGTGATAGTGATACATAACTGCCCCTCAGTCAGTGAAGGTGATAGATTAGATAGCTGCCCCAATATCTTAGTAGTGATATAATTGAAACATTGCTGCCCCCATGTAGTGAGAATGACTAGATAGCCTGCCCCCTGATAGTTGATAGTGATACAGAGCTGATATACCCCAGTTGGGATAATGCATTGACATAGCATTCCCCAAGTAATGTTCCTAGGCTGCCCCAGTAGTGATGATACATAGATGACCCAGTCCGCACATCCAGTGATTCATAGCTGCCCCACCAGTAGTTGATACAAGTGCCCCCATAGTGATAACTTAGCTGCCCCCAGTAGTGTTAGTTAATACATTAGGCGCCCCAGTAGTGAGTGTTGATACATAAGGCTGACCCTCAGTCAGTGGTATAATAATAGCTGCCTACAGTTTGTGATAGATAGCCTGCCCACAGTAGTGATAGATGTGCACCCAGTAATGATAGATAGCTGCCCCAGTATTGATAACATAGCTGCCCCCAGTAGTGATAGATACCCTGCCCCCCAGTAGTGTTAAGATAGCTGACACAGCTTTAATGATAGATAGACTGCCCAGTTTAATCGAATGGATTAGCTTGCCCCTCGTAGTGATGCTGCCACCTGTAGTGATAGATAGGTGCCCCCCAGTAGTGATAGCTTTGCCCCACAGTAAGTGATAGCGGCCCCCAGTGTGACCTAGCGCCCCCTTAGTACGCTGATAGCGGCCCCCAGTAGTGATAGCTTGACCCCCAGTAGTGATAGCCCTGCCCCACCAGTAAGTATGATAGCTGACCCCAGTAGTGGATAGATAGCGGCCCCAGTAGTCGATCAGCACCCCTCCCGCACCCCAACTCCCCCCCCTCGCTTAATGATAGGACGTGCCTCCCAGTACGTTGACTATAGCGTGCTCCCCCCAGTGAGGCTCGATAGCCCGTGCGTCACCTACTGACAGATAGTTGATAGGTAGCGGACCCCCTACAGTAGTGATGTAGGATTAAGTCGGCCCCCCCTACAAGGCAGTAGTTGGGATAGGCATGGCCTGACCACAGTAATGACTAGGTAGCTGCCTACCAGTGCAGTCGATAGTGCTGTCCCCCTTCCCACTGTAATGTAGATAGATATGCCCCCAAGTGGTGACTAGCAGATCCCCCCAACCAGATAATGTAAGATAGCAGGCCCACCCCAGTAGTGTTAGCTGCCCCTTTTACGACCCACTGGAGATAGTAATAGAATAGCTGCCACCCAGTAGTGACTTGTATAAGGTCCATCGAGTGAGTTGGGTTAGATGCCCCCACCCAGGGTTGTGATAGCCTGCCACCCCAGTGTAATGATAGCTGACCCCAGTGTGGTCGATACGATAGCGGCCCCGAGTCAGTCGATAGACAGTGAATGCGCCCCTCCTAGTGAGTGATAGCCGGGCACCAGTAGTTGATTGCTGCCCCCAGCTTAATGATAGGTTGCCCTTCACCTAAGTACTACATTAGATAGATATTGATAAGCTGATGGCCCACTGTCAGTGGATAGCAGCCACCCAAGTTATGACATAGATGGGCACCCCCCCTTATGTTGTTGATAGATGGCTCCAATCCCAATTAGTGTATTAGATAGCTTGCCCCCTGTGTGATAGATAGCGTGCCACACACAGTAAGCTGATAGATAGCTAGAGCCCCACAAAAAGGTGAGTAGGATCAGCCACACCCGGCGCCGCCGTGTAGAGGCACATTAAACGTGATAGTTCTAGCATTCCCCCCAGTGATGTATGCGTGGACTAGGATAGAGCATGGCGCCCGCGTAATAGTGCAGTTGATTAGATAGCCTCCGAGCACGACCAGTTATGGCAGCCCAAACAGGACGAAACTTAAGTAATAAAAAAAAATCAGTAATAAAAAATACCAAGAAGTAGAAGGTCACTTACCATGTCCCGGTCCGTTCCGGCCTCCTTTGCCAGAGCTACCTTCCCTCCGCCCCGGCAGACAGACAGCATAGCCGATAAAGCTGCGCCGCAGCGGGGGCTGCGTGTTGTGACGTGTCACCTGTCATTCACACTTATGCGACGAAGTCATCGATCGTCGATTGATGCGGAGCTCAGTGACTGAGCTACTATACTGTCATCTACAAATGATAAGGGAAAGCAGGTGCTGTATGGTAATGCTCACAGTAGCTTATTATGCTTTCACTATGTAATGCAGCCCTGCACGTCTAGAGCGAGAAGCCAGCAGAGCTGAATACGCGGTACACAAACACCTAGCAAACACTTGTGATGCTAGCTAATAGTATGAAGAGATCTACTCAGTGGAAATACATAGCGCACGCAGACCAAGTGCCAGAAACCGCCCGGACCTGAGAGTCAGCCTGGGGGCACGCTGGCCGTGAATCATGTCTCGACCCGGTTAGGAACCACGGGAGCCTGCCGCGAACTCGGAAAATTGGGGACCCTCCTGCTCAATAATTAACTACTACCACACAAGACTTCACGAGAGCTGAACGTATACACAGTCTTGATACATACTATCACACACATGTCATTGAATGAGCGCGGAACCATGTGATCCTATATAACTACCAATCACACCAGTGGGATAGAGCTGACTAGATAGGTCTTATACTAACACCACACAGGAGAGGAGACAGATCCTCTATACTACACCCCATCACGTTGAGAGAGAGCAGCTGACAGATACTCTTATACTACATACTCCAGCAGTTGACGAGCTGACAGGATCTCTATACTGCACACCACAGGGAGAGCAGCCCTGGACAGACTAGTGCTTAATATATCAACCACATGGGTGTGACAGCTGAAAGGGATCCTCTATACTACACGCCACACAGGGACAAAGCTGGAACAGATCCTCTATACTACATCTACACTAGGAAGAGTCTGACAGACTTTCTGTAATACGTACACCATCCACAGTGGAGAGCTGAGCCAGGTCCCTCCTTCACTACTCTACAACCCCACACTGCGAGACGCTGAATAGATTCCTCTATTAATACACCAATCACCTGGAGAGTTTTGACAGATTCTCATGTATACTACATCTGTGTGTCAGCTTTTTACATTTAATTCTATTTCCTAAAAATTTCAGAGTACATCGCGAAAAAACACGTAAGCGAGTCTTACATATCCCTACTATAAACTACATCACCCGTATTGGAATTCTGAGCTGGGACCCAGCACTAAAGTTCTATAACTAACACCAAAACAGAGACCGACGCAGAGCGAGAGACCAGACTCCTCACTATACTTACACCACAAAGAGCACGACGGAGCTCGGACAGATCACTTCTATACTACAATCACAGTGTAGAAGACCGAAGTGGCACAGACTCCTAGTGTATACTACCCAACCACAAAGAAGAGAGCCTGACAAGAATCCTCAATTATAACGAACACCCACACAGTGGAGAATGCTGACAGATCCTCTATACTACATCTCACAGCCAAAGGAAGAGCTGACAGATCACTTCATAGTACTATCACAACAGGCGAAGAGCTGGACGACAGATGTGTCTACTATTACTTACACACACTGATGAAAGAGCTGACAGAATTCCCTACTATACTACAACCAACCACAGGAAAGCTAGAATAAGAAATCCTTACTAAACTACATTCCACACAGGAAGAAGAGCTTGACGGAGATCCCTCATTCTACGAGTAGTGTATGTGATGAGAGTGGAGAGGAGCAGAGCGTGACAGATCACTCTATACTACTTCACAGCAGATGGAGAGATGGACAGCCATCCTCCTAATAGCTACATCTCACAGGAAAAGCTCGAGATCAGTTCGCTCTATATACATCCGACACGAGGAGAGCTGACAGATCCTCTACTACTGCATCATCGATAGCAAGAAGGACGAGGGACAGATCCTTCTGTATCTGCAACACTGAAAATTGTATAAATCTTTTGTCTTTTAGACCCAGGCGATTAATGAGTCTATATAGGAGTTCCGAGTCGTGTACTGTACCATCGCATCTCCTCATCCTGTACATTGTCTACAGTAGTATCACTGGAACCATCCGATAAGTCATTAGCATGACTATTAGCTGTTCGTAACTCCCCATGCACAGTATGTTGTTCTTGATATATGTGAACTCAGTGACACATCTTTAAAGGTTTGTTCTCATGGATGTGCTGCTTAGACTGCATTTTTTTTTTTTTTTTTTTCACAGGGCAGCTATCAGACTCCACCACCTTTCCTTCCTTATGGTCCCCGGTGGACGGTTTCTCAGCAGTCGCTCCGATGGACATATCAGCTTTGAATATTCCTAGCTAAGCCCTGTGTTAGAGGAACCATGGATGATATGGAAGGAGGTTTGATCAGCTGGGCTCACTACAGCTACAAAGCACTAAAGAGTTTAATGTTTGTCCAGTCTAAAGGAAAGACGAAATAAGTTCTATGCTGCCTGCTAAGACACAGCTGGGAGTGACGTGTCACCAGCCGGGCACAGAGGCTGTTAGTCTAGAGCAATGAGGAGGAGGTCAGCAGCCTGGGGCCCCGAAACCTGTTAAAAAGCAGGAGATAACGCGGATAGAAAGTTGTCCTCTATACTTCTGATATCTGAAGCACATGTCAGAACAGCAGAATTGCTAATTTAATTTAAGCTCATTATTTAGTGTATGACTTATTATATATTATTAGAAAGGAGCAGGATAATTTTGCAGACTTTTTCTCAATAATTGGTATCAATAGATCTCTCTATACCTTCTGCTCCATCGAGATAAGAGATTTTATGTGCTTTTAGTACACACATGTTTTTATGATTACCTTGATGCATTAAACTCTGTTATCCCTGTTTAGCAGCACGGAGGTAGCAAGAGAAATGTGGACGTATTGGCATATCTGGAAGGGATTGTTCTCTGTACCTACCAAGTAAAAGTCGGTGTCACTTATCTTAACAAGATTACGGATTTGTAATTGTTGTTCAGTTCTCTCGCACGCTGTACCATTTTGTTTATCTGATGAGAATATACATGCATCAATTTTTTGACTACTTAGTTGAGTGTATTTGTTAGGTATCCTTAACTATTGTAGTCAAGTTTTCAAAGCTCTAATTGTTATTCAATTCTGCTATTATGACCTACCCGCCAGTTTGAAGGAACTTTTCTCATTTAGAGTGTTAAAACTGCCCTTGTGACTCAGTGGAAACAGGATTGAGCACTGGTTTTTACTGGTAAAAAAAAATCATTTTAGCACATCACACAATAGAGCATGCTGTGGCAACATTAGTATGACCTAGTTGAGCGATCCCCATTTATTCAACAATAAAATCCTTCATTGATTGGCCACAATTTTCATTCCTTTTGTCTTAGATACTGTTATGTGTATGCACCATTAAATTGTCAATGCTCTCATACTAGTTCTCTCATGTATAGAGGGCTGTGATAAAACAAACTGAGAGGTGTGTTTTAATATTCCCTTCACTAACTGATGCTTCCTCGCTCCCCATCTCACTGACATGTAGTCAACAGTCAGTAAGAGAAAATGCAATCAAGCTACCACTTACGCTATCTCGATCTACACTTTATATGTAACATATTTTTACGTGTGTTGAGTTTTTATTGATTTACTTCTCAGTTTTTGTTTGTATCAGAATCGTTTGGTGGGGGGTCAGTTTATGTTTGAGTGTAATGACTTGACGATGGTCTGGGATATTGGGTTGTGTAGACGGATGGTAGGGTCAAGAACGCTCGAGCCCCCTCACTGGCGCGTGTTCTACAAACCAACAGTTATTTCAATTTTTTAAGAGGGTACTAATGCCTTTTTTGGGCTCTCAGGCTCCATAGTAAAGGTCGACCAATCAACAAATTTGTATCTGTTTCATTCTTACGAGTATTGCATCACAGTCCACACTGTTTTATACCCCAATAAAACCTTAAAGGATATGTTCACACGGCACGTGTTTTGCCTTCGAGGCAATCTTCCCGCCGGACTACCAGTCTATAGCCAGGCTTAGCACTATCTACGTGAAATCAGCTCATAATCTCTCTAAAGGCTTACTTGCGGTTACAAGGCCCGTTAAAATTCGTTTTCGTATATTTCCTACCTTTACAGGCCTAGACTCATGACTAGGACCAGCTTACCCTTAAAAATTGCATGTTCCGGAGAGGGCTCGGAACCCCATGGGCCAGGACCATTCACATGCCATTGTCCAGCCTCCGCTAAGTGAAAACAAATGACATGTTCAGCGCGACCTCTCCCTGGGTGTATCGATACGATCCATATTGTGTGTGTGTAAGCGGCAGGAGACGTCACGACGGTTATTTCTAGCATCTCTATATAGAAGAGTACTTATGAATTGATCCGACTATATGTGCGCGAGTGCATCATGACGTGTATTAAGCAGACATGTATGCAGGACAATACATGCAACAAATACGGTCAAAAAGTAAAGCCATACCGCTGATTGATAACCATACCCATCGGAGATGGAAGGATACACAGTCTCTCTTCATTCGAATCTCTATCTCTACCTAATAGAGACCTGTCCTTTCTTGGTTTTAATTTTTGTAAATTTTTGGGGAAGGGCACGTGTTTACTCGGCTGCAATAAAGAAGCGTTGTGCATTGTAGCCATCTTAGCAACCAGCGATCTGACAGCCTAATCATGAGAGGAATTGAAACCCTATAGCCGGGACACATACTAGAGGATTAGACTGATTGAGCGTCACCATAGCAAGAGTGGTGACTATCATGGAATAGGGAAGCCTCTAGGGACATCTGCTATTAACGCGGAGCATATGATTGCAAAGTAAATTGTTTTTGCAAGATTCTTTAACGCGTACGTGACCTCGGACGTAAGACTTACATGTTACCAGGTACCTATAGGGGGCTTTTGAAGCGGGAATCGCTGTCTTGCGATATCCGACACCCCCCCCCCTCTTCCCCACACTCGACACAGCCCGACCCAGGGGTTAGCGGACAACACCAAACTGATCGCTTCGTCTTGAACACCACCGGCACGTTACAAGTCTTGTCCATTAGCCTGCTGGACCCCCAAAGGTCCATGGGCAGAGCCATCGCCCGCTTTGTCCACCCAAGACGCGTGTTTAACCACACTTCAGTTCCCTCGCGCCGCTTTGGTGTCACATAGTTCCATTGGCGCCACTTGTTATCCCTTGGTTGACAAAAAACACCTCTTTTCTCCCTTTCCCCTTTGTTCTGTTTGTCTTTCTGGTGTTGTTCAAGACTTTAGCGGCGTTGTGAGTCCACTTAACTCGCTGAATGATTTTACATTTTCTGATAATGATTTATGAAGAGATAGAGCGGTGCCCGAGGTGCCACGAATATTACAGGGACTATTGTTTGATATTTGCGGCTGTGTTGTCTATCGTGTGTGCCATTCACTGCAGCGTATTCTCCCGGTGCTCCCGGACATTGGCAAGGGGAGCACTACTTACCCATTTACAAATTGTTGTGTTGACTACTGTCTCACCGTCGAATGGACATGTCCTGGTTTGCATTCCCACTTGCAGGATCTAGCATGGGGAGGGCTAAGTGTGCGCAGAAGGAAAATGAGGGGAGTAACTGCACATCTTGGGTATCCGCAGACGGTCAATGCTATAGCGTCAATGCAAACTGCATCATAGACCTTGTATCTACACGAACGCGTCGCTCAACCCATCTTAACGTGGTTCCAAATGCTACCATAGAGGCGCGTACTCAATGTTAATACAGTAAAAAAGAAAAGAAATGAAGTTTTTACAAGTACAAAAAACATAAGTATTCGCAAAAGGTTCGAGAATCACCACCCTTCCCATATTTCTACAAGATAAAAAACGCAATGTGAAATAATAAAAAAGTTACTAGATATTTTGGGCTCATCGCCGACATCCCGAAAAGTCTTGATCTATGAAAAAATTATAAACATCTATTTCATCCTCGTACGCTGAAAAAACACCGTAAGCAGAAAATAAGAAGATTCCACCACAACGTAAAAAATTGCACTTTATTTTTTCGCTGCTTGCATTTATAGATAGATCACTTAAAACATATGGAATGTTAAAATGTGTCATCAAATAATAAGCAGTGCCTATCAGGCATGCTAATTACCAAAGGTGCTATGTCATAAAAAGTTCAACTTCGCGCCAGCAAAAAATATGCACCCTCACTGACGTCCAGATAGGTGTTAGTTCAAAGAAATTGAGACTATTAGGGGAGCCCGCACAAAATGCTGCGCCGCGCGCGGCAAATTTCAAAAATAGAAAAAGTTGGAAATTTTTTTGGACAGTACACATAAAAATACATAGAATACAGGAAACCCTACGGATTTTGTATTGTCTGGATGGTATATTCAACCTGATCATGAAAATACAGCATAAATGACTATTGTCATTCTACATCCTAGCATTGAGTACAGCCGTTATGAAGCAAAAACACCCACCTCAAAACATGGCCCAGGGAAAATGGTTTTTTTCCACAATTTGTCCCATTCTCGGAAACTTTTTTGCGAAGTTTAACCAAGTATTATTTTATAGTACAGTGAAAATGTGTAACACCATTTGAAAGAGTACACCATCTTGTCTCGCAAAAATAAAAGTGTCCTCATAGTGGAGTTATGTAGGTGGTGAAAAAAAAAAAAGGTTTTGATCTGGGAGACATGGCTCCGAAGCAGCAGAGGGATTGAAAGGATTGATAAAACGCACGAAACGTTTGATAACGTAGCGCAAAAAATAGAGGAGTTTTTGAACAGTCTGGTGGATGAAGACAAATAGAAAAAAACGACCGGACGGTCTGGCTGAAGAGTCCGCGGTGTTGCTCCCCTTTAAGGTGGTTAAACATAAAAAGTCAATCCTTATGTAATAGTCGTCGAACACACCTTTTAGAGGGGTGAAACTGATCTCGCATTTGTTACCCGATCTAGCATGGAACCCGCACAAAGTAATTACTGGTGAAAAATAATTATGTACTATAATTTCTACTATGGATAAGTTCATTGCCTTAAAGGGTGTGATTGGCCGACTACTATTTTGATTCATCTTACACTCAGTCCTTTCTCCTGTTTCATTTTTGAATTCAAGTGTTTACTGGCTTTACTCGGCCTGCCAGATTGACATGAGTCTGACTGGAAGACACCAGGGGTCGTAGAAAGCTATCAAGCAACCAGATTCACTAGGGGAGCCTTATTAGTGAGAAACCATCCGTGATCTCAGAAGAGTCATGTAGCCCATAGAACAGAGATAAGTTCATCCTCCCAGGAGGGTCTGATGCAGGCCATACAAGAGGGCGGAATGTCTAAGGGATAGGTAGGACACCACTACTGCTTCCATGTGAGCACATATTACACACATAGTGACTTGATTTTGCACTAAGAATTTCTTGGTACACATAAAAACGTCAAAAGTCTCTGTAGCTAAAGAACAAAGCCATCCCTGTTAAGCAGAGTAAATGTCTAGTCTGGTTCACAGTTATACAAACTCTCTTATAATCAAAAAGTTATGGAAGAACCTCAAGCTTGGAGTTTGTGGACCCCAAATATGTCACTGAATGGCGGTGGCTCAAAAGTAGAGTTAGTTACTCTCGCTGTATTTGAGATTGTTTTTTTTTCAGTCTTCTTTCTTGAGATTCGGTGAACCAATTTCAGCTTGTTTGTTGTTAAAACTTCAAAGTATGACCACCCGTCCCAATGAAAACGAGCAAGAGTCCTTGTGCAATCTAGCCCATCGACAGCATTGAGTCTGTTTTAGAATGGTGGACAGGGGGTTCCTCGCCCAGGCAGAGACACTGATGGGAACGTTTACATAAATGGGAACTCACGACTTCGCGACGAGGTCGAAGTATAGGGGTCCATCTTTTTGTGAGTTGGAGGTAGAAAAGTAAATGAGACTTAGCCAAGTTTAGACGACCTATAGATAATCTATTGCATCGGCGTGCTCTGATACAGTTCATGAGTATTGGGGACAGTGCTCTGCTATGAACCTCCTCTAGCCTTGTCTGCTTGAGACGTATGAAGCCTCGTGAGATTGTGTCCTTGCTTTGTCATTAGCATCACGGGCCCTCAAGTGCATTTCGGCCCACCCCAGTATTCCTTGTGTGCAGACACAACGTTGGAAAGGCTCGCTACATATTGCTACAAAGGGTTAACACAAGTCAATTCCAGTGATGAAGGACAGAACATCCCCTGGTTTTGTTGTGACATTTATCCACTTTATGAGAGCTTTGAGTCCACGGACAGCGCGGTGGAGAGGGACACCCTCTCGTCCCAGTATCCGAATGTACCATTGTTAGTCTAAGCACAAGTCAAGTAAATAGATGCACCAGATCGGAGCATTAAGGACCGGGAATAACTGTGTCTTGAGCTGGGGAGCCAGATAAACCCGGGAGCTTACTGGGCGCTAAGAGAGGTCAGGTCATTGTCATAGTTTCCTGAGTTGAATATCCTTGTTATTGACTCCTCCATGAGCCTGCCAAATCTCACTATTCTGATGGGTACAGTGTCACTTGTGTACATTTACATTACTTATCCTGTTAATGGACCGGCTGAAGTTACCATCTGTATTTATCCTCCTGAGCTGCACTCACATATTCTGCGAGCTGCAGTCAAAAGTCACAGTGTACATAAATCTATTTATCCTGTACATGATCCATGAGTTCACTAATATCTGTATATATAATCCAAGAGCTTGAAACAACTCCACTAGTTCTGCTGGATTGCGTAAGTCACTGTACCATACCATTACTTTTCACTGTACTGATCCTGGTTAATATCACCTGTTATTATACTCCTGTGTGACTGCGCTCACTATTGCTGTGCTTGGACAACGGGTGACATAGAAGTCCACTCGTGTACTCTATCATTACCATAGGTATCCTGTTAATGATGCTGGACCGCGTCATCGCATCCGTTAGTGATCTATGACTCCAGTTAGCTTTAGCGCTCACTATTTCTGTAGCGTTTGCACGTCACTGTGTATTCAACATTATACTTTATCCATCGTCTACTGATCCGGCAGCAGGTAAGCTTTCATGTTGAGATATACGACCAAGGGCGTTCCACCTCGCCTATTCTCGAGCTCGCGATGCAAGGTCAAGTGATTGTAACATACATTTAACCTTATCCGTGTACTCGATCCAGGTCGTTTACAAACCATGTATTATACTCCCATTGAGATGCATTCACTATTCTCGCTTGAGAGATGTTCCAGTAACTGTTGGACAATTCGTTACATAGATACATTACTTATCTGTACTGTCCTGAACGTGTTACATCATGTTATTATCCTGCCGGAGCTGCATCTCATACATATTATGCTGGTCCAGTTCCACTGGTGTACAGCAACTAACTTATCCTATTGTTACTTGATCCTTGGTGTGTACCGATGATCCTGTATTAATTCATTTTCCAGCAGCCTGCATCTCATATTCTGCATGGTTGCTTTAGTCTCTATCTGTATGTAAATGCTAATTACTTATTCCTTGTACTGGGATCCTGCTGTATACATCCCCTAGTATTATCACTCCAGAGGCTGCACTTCCACTATTCTGTCTGTAGATGACAAGTCATCTGTGTAACATACATCTAACCTCTTATCCTTTGCTATTCTGGTCATGAGTACATTATCCCTGGTATTATCCTTCCAGGACGTGCACTCATATTCTTTTGGATGGCACTGTGCAATCTTAGTTCATCAACACTGACGATAAATATCTTGGGTTACTTTACCAAGCCTGTAAATTATACAAAGCAGCTCATTCACAGAATTGTTGCGTGTTTGTTTGACTGGAAACTGGTCGAAATAAGCTATGTCTCGAGTGAGGCTTGAAAGAGCACTAGCTGTGCCATACGGATATTGGTTAAGTAACATATATCGTATGTCATCAGTTCTACGTTTGTCTAGTAATGTCTTGGGATATTTTAGTTTTGAAGCCTGCAGAATTATAAATGCTGCTTTGTAGTATATTACAGGCTGTAATATAATAGAATAATAATCTAATGAGTATGCTGTTATTTGCGAAAAGCGATTTATTCGGTATGGTCCTACAGTCGCTGTCGCAGTCTCAGGTGGCGCAGATAGTATAACTGAATTTTATAGATCATTTGTCTGCTATCACGTTGTAACTTACTTTTAGCTGGCAACAGATATCACAAAGGGCATACAGTCCTCCTAATCATAATGACCAAGAAAATAGACAATAGAAAAAGGCTTATCATGACCTCTTTTGCCAATAAAATGGTGAACATTAATAATCTCAATTACGTTGTGGTCCAATACGTAAGTCTATGCTCAACTTCGGGATGTATCAGTGGCAAATTCTATTTTATGTTTCAATTTTTTTAATAAAAAAAAAAAACTAATAAAATGTGTGTATTTACGGTCACTGCAAGACTTTAGTAAAAAATCCTCCCTACACCGCACTAACTGAGCTAAATAGAAAAACTAACTATTCTAACGTAAACCTCTCCCTGTGACCATTGTTCTAGCGACTCTCCAGTGTATGTATCCAAGACCAATTCACGCTATAACTGATAACATCACGTTCAGGGATCACCCATGATGCTTGCAGCCAATCTTTGACCTCTGTAACCACTCCGGCTCACTTGTTAAGTGCAAATAGCGAAATCCGAGTGCGCCGGTGCATGCTATTTTTTAGCCCAAGCTCGGGTAGTGACTGCTCCCGAGGCCCAGCGATTCGGCTGCCTGCGTCTCAACAGCTATCCAAGTTGTTCCTTTTGTTAATGCATCGAGACGTCCGTCTTGGCCCAAGCAGATTAGTGGGACATCTTCAGGACCCGAGGGCCCCCCCCCCCCCCCCCCCCCCCCCCAGATAAGGGGGCTGGGGGCCTCTCGAGGAAGCACGTGGGAAAGCGCTCGGGCCCGCTGATTGGCCCGAGATAGGTTTAGTTTCTATTTTGCGATGCATACATGGGGCGGGACTGAGCAGTGCAAAAAACTTTGTTGTAACATTGGATTAACATAAAAGAGAGAAACGTGCCAATTGCTTCATGGGGTGCTGGCTATTGTGTAATGTACATGTTGTTATGATCGAGATGGGCCCAATAACAGACTAACCCATATTAGCCGGACAGTTTTAATTAGATAGCTTTAAAATGGAACTTGTGATGTTTGTCTCAAAATCGCGTGAAATGTTGTGACGGTACTCCTTCCAATATTAGCTTTCGATGTGTGTGTGTGTGAACTGGACAGTGTACAACTATTTTAAAAAGGGTAACGTATTCTGGAATGGGAAAAAGAATCTTAAGCAAGGTTTGCCTGTCCTAGGACTGGCATATGGATCCCATCAGAGCTTAGGAAGTTGGGGACCGCCTCAACAACCTAATAGTAGCTACTATATTCCTTTCGAAAATCGGATAAGGAAGCTCAATTAAGTGTGTCTACTGCACAAAATATGTTTCCCATTGACATAGTCACTAATGAAAAAAACGTAAGATGTTATCCTGAATAAAGGAATCACAGAACGAAAATGTCAAAAACGTAAATATGTGTTAGGAGAAGGATGTACCTTACTCTGTACCCCTTATATATCGTGGACCCCTAATTAACTGGCTGGGCGTGTTGCCACTAATGGTCTCGGTACACAGAAGCCTGGTGGTGCTGGAGTTGGCTGCGGCCATTGACGACCCGGGGTAGAGAGAGCGATGGCCTCAGGAAATTCACCGCTGAACCCAACATCCTAAGATCCGAATCGCGTAGTCTACTAAAGAATAAAATCTTCCAAAAAATGGGTGGAAAAAGCTTCCATTAAACAGATGCATGAAACCATTTAGGGAGCCAAGGAGTAACAGCAAACCAACCTCAAAAGAGGACGCACACTAGGGAAAGCAGGAGGAAGCCACACCAAAGGTAAGTAATGTAATCGTGCTATGTCTAGGTTGAGTCTTTTAATTCAGATCTAGCTGGCATAATTTCTAATTAAAGCTATATTCCCAAAAAAAGTAAATTTTGTCCTAAAGTTTGTGTCGGTGGAAATTTGTCATATCAAGCTGCTAAGGATCGGATCGCACTCACACAAGTAGGATGACTAGAAACCCCATTTATCTTTCCCAATTTACTAAGATATGAGATGTACATAATTCAGATAACATCTATAAGACGGATGATTAGCAGCAGATTGATTTCTCAAAAAACTGTTAGAAATTTGACAGCATTATAGACTCTAGGGCCGACATGTATGAAAAATGTATTGGTCTAAAGATTTTCTTTGTTGTCCCATCAATATTAGCAATCCAATCAGATAATCTAGTGTCCACCATTATGCAATCAAGTGTAGAGCGTCCCCTTTCATTTCCAATAGTGTCTCTTAAGATAAAATTTGAATACTAACAGAGGGCACTCTAGGTTGCTAGATTCTTCATAACTGAGAGACTAACAAAGAATAGTCTTTAGACCCGCAAGCAAAGATTTTAACATACATGTTGCCCTTTAGATGTATAGAAGCTTAGGTAGTTAGGAGGCCTGCCATGACATTTCGTCGGTACAAAGTTGGGCGATTTCAAGAGCACGTAACATTCTATTAATAACTATGCAAGTGATGGCTGTCGCCAATAATCCCACCTGGGCAAAATCTATATTAAACTTTCTGTTGAATGTGCTATACTGGGGGCACCTCCCAATACAACGCAGAATGATACAGAGTAAGCACATCACTTGTTGGATTTGTTCACTATCGAGTATTGCGAGCGCAATACTGTACGTTTTTCCGGCGCGAAAAAATCGATATGTTTATTTTGTTTCTTCGTGGTTAGTACGCGCTATCTCTACGCCCCCACTAGCCCGAGAATATCTCCCGCGGAACATTAGTTCCGTATAGGGGGAGGGCCGGCCGATGGTGGAGAGCAGCACGTCCGGCATCCATAGATCACATTGTGTTTATTCGTATACGGCGCCGAATATGGTATTAACGACACGCTGGGTAATTACTACTTGTAACTTTATCTACAACACCGCAGTAGCGGGATTGCGTCACACGGATGGATAGGATATGATAACAATAGAAGCTCTGAAATGGAATAAGTAAAACAATGGGGGGCCTAAATATTCCCCCCTCACGAGCTAGTAGGGAGAGTTTCGTCATTAGATCCATACGTTCTCTAGAGTGATGAATCTTGTGGTTTAACATTTCCGCTTACCTTTAAATAGAAACTGGGATAAAGTGTGTTACCTTTCCAGCCCGTCTAATTCACGCCATTTCCTAACTCCAAAGTTATACGGCTATAGTTTAAATTAACTGCGCGATCCCCTGAAAATATGCCCCGCCAAGTTACATACTCGACTCAGATGGAACCTTTCCACGGAGGGGGCCTTAGAGTACACGCTATCACATAAAACATCTCAAGGTACCAGGCACTGATAGTTATACACACCGTAAGAATAGTGAAAACTCCTGAGGTACCATAGGGCCAACAACGACCAGAGGTAGAGATAACTTCTCAAGCCTCTTGGGCCCATGGGTGTGCGCAAAAAGTGAAGATTGGTTGGCCCCCATCCTGTTGTTCACCAATGCCCCAGTATCTTACCATTACTGGATGTCCTTCTATTTGGTGCTATTGGACAGACATTGGTGTATTTTGAGGCGTTCCTCCCTCAGGTAATCTGCATGGGAAACCCTGTTGGTTGACTCATTTTTACCAAATTGTTAGACAGGTTTAGCCTGACTATGTTTAACACGCCTGCAGAACACCCTGTAGCTACGCCGAAACCATGCCGAATCAGATATTAGACACTGGATAAGCTTAAGAGATACGTAGACAACAGAGGAAACAGATAAAACTGAGTATAACTACATAACATAGAAGGTTGTAGAATTCAACAGCCCGGCAGTATGATAAGGATTTTACTACTGGGGTGTAAGCTTAGAGTTAAAACACATGAGACCCACTCGCATTGTACTGATAGTTTTTATTACACTGGCGGTATGAGGGGGGTAGGCTTACGTTTAGACACAGACAGCAGATAGATAATATACACTTGGGTGTGCAGAGCTTGAATGATACACAGCCAGCAGATTTGATAGTATACACAGGCTTGTAACGGTAGGGCTATTAGTTACTACCACAAGCAAGCCAGCACTAGCTGTTGCTCAATGCTTAACCCATATACCCCAACTGGAGGTAGGATTTTGATTACTTAACAGTGTCCGGAGCGGTTGATTTTCCAGTATTTCATGCTTCGGTTTCCAGGTGCTTCTAAGAGATGTGTCAACACGCATAGCCAGATGATGCGACGTATAAACTGGTGGGGTTAGGCTTTTAGTAATAACGACAGCGCAGAGGCAAAGCATCGCCCTAAGTGTAACACTGCAATAGGAATAGGGTCATATAGTGTTATAACAGCCAGAAGATTGATAGTATAAACAATGGGTAAGGAACTCATAAAAGATCACACAGCCAACATGCAGTGGGATGATGAGTATAGCACTGCCGCGCTAGGCTTAGATTAACAGCCTAGCAGTTGATTAGCTCTGTGCATACACTGGGTAGGCTTAGATACACGGCACAGCAGTGTTGATAGTATATATGGGTCAAGCTTAGTTCACATGACAGCAGATGATGCTATTACAAACTGGACTAGGCTAGATACACCAGCCATGCTGTATGGATGAGTATACCACTGCGGTTAGGGCTATAGATTACACAGACAGCAAGAGCGTGGTTAGTACACCACCGGGGGGTAGAGTTTTTAGTATCAGACGAAGCCAGAAGATGATAGTGATAGCCATCATGGGGGTGAAGCGTTTTAGCTTACACTACGCCCCAGCTGATCCGCATAGTGTTTAACACTGGGGTCTTAGGTCTTAGAAGTACACAGGCCCAGAGCTATTGATTTACTATACACTGGGGTTGATAGGCTTTAGTTACACAGCCAGCAGGATAGACAACAGATAGACATGGAATTGACCATGCCCAACTCACCACCACACTCCCCTCTTTCACCCCAGTCAGTCACTCGTCTGAAGTCTAGAAATGTGTAAGTGATCCAGTTATCTTTCCTCTACCTCACTGCCGATGGATCATACTAAGGTGGTTGCCTTCCGCCAAACCAAAATAAAACCTTTATTATTCTAGAGAGGGATCAGGAAGGGACTGAGTTGACAATCAGGCCCTGCCTCTTCTCTCCCAGCAGTACAGTACTTGCATCGTTCTAATGATCCCGGAAACGTATCCGCAAACTGTGCTGGTCGAGAGAAGGAGAATTAGATGGGAAAAGGACCCACGTATTGTAGAGTCAGGGGGGGCAGGCGTCCATTTACACCCGGTGGGATGTAGTGCCAGATGAGACTCAGAATTGGGGTCGAATGTAGTATCGTTGGCCCCTGCTCAGTGCCGTGATGCCTGCGAACTGGTTTTAGTTATTTTTTACCCATTTGTTGGAGCAGTCTGAAAGAGCCCAGGCACCTGAGCCTTGATAATACTAAATTAAAATCAGCAAATAGCAGGAGGTCCCGGCATGATAGAACTACTACATGGAGATATTGAAAGCGCCTTTGCGCCCTTTGCTGGAAAAACTGGACCTCTGGCAGGTTTATACTTGCGTTTAGTTCCAGAAATATTTAATACGGTCCAATGGGATTATATCTACTGAGATATGTTGTTTACTTCTACTCGTCATTGGGGTGATAAGGGGAGAGTGGGGCCATAGACCGTAACTTTTGTTTTCGAGGGCAAACATGTTATATTGAGTCTTGTGCTGGGTGGCCCCCAGGGCATCAGGTGCAACATACACTCGGCCCAATAGCAGGGATGAAGGACGGCCACGGGGAATTATTCGTCCCCGCTCATAGATGTTGTGCATTGACCTTGTTGTTGTCTTAGCTATGTTGGATTTGCAAGTTTCGGGGCGAGATGGTTCACAGCACATTGATATTGCTTTATAATTTATCGGTAAAGCCACGAATGGGACCTAATAGCTTACTTTTTTTTTGATTTTATAGATGAATAGCAGAGCAGGATAGTTTATTGAGTTCGGCTCGGCTTATAAAAGAACTACTACCCGTTCGTGACTAAAATGCCAGATGTGTTACCCGGATTAGACGAAGGGCTGAGGAATTATATACATGTGAGACCATTGATCATTAAGGATCTATTTTTGGGGTACTTGTGTGACCTGAGAATATACCTGACCGCAACCAAGTGTTTATATGTATTGTTCGCCTAATAACTAACAATGTTACATTTGTGTCGGTTACTTATAATAGAAATAATATTGAAAGTTACTTGTTGTGGAGGCATTACGAAAGGATTTTTGCACATGAAGGTGCAGGCTTGATGCGCGATATTCTGTTGGCTACTTGCAACAGATAGATTTTGATGAACATGTTGATGATGGAAGGTTTGAGGGCCCATATAGTTGGGTCGCTAGAGAACTTGGCCCGGTGTTAAGGATTGTTATATGCGCAAGGGGGACGTGATTTTTTATTCGGACAAGACACACTTATGTGTTGGTACTCATTCACCTTGTTGCTGTCCTCACATGAGATGCGCCCCACCCTCCCACCCCACCCCCTCTACTCCCCATTAAAAACAACCCCCTTATACCCCCCTCTAAGATCTTATATTGGTCTCATCAGACCCACATGTCTCAAGTTCCTTTTCACTCCTTCTGCCGTTTGTTGTCTTTGTCGAGGAGAGATCT
The DNA here is from genome assembly GCA_025379985.1 of Phyllomedusa bahiana. Classification (NCBI taxonomy): domain Eukaryota; kingdom Metazoa; phylum Chordata; class Amphibia; order Anura; family Hylidae; genus Phyllomedusa; species Phyllomedusa bahiana. The sequence continues at coordinate 68,215 of JAODAL010016912.1, forward strand.
GTGAGACCTCATTCTGGTGAGCTGCCAAGATTAAGAAGCTAATTTAGAGTTAAGATGGTGTCATTCATGTGAGACAGCAACAAGGTGAGGAGTACAAAGACAAGTGTGTCTTGCCAATTAAAAAATCATCCCCCTTCATATAAATCTTAACACCGCAAGTTTACGACCCAACTAGGGGCCCCAACCCCATCAAAACATGTTCATAAAACTCTGTTTCTATAAGTAGCGCAACAAATTAGTGTTCGCATGTCGAGAGAACTTCACCAGTGCAAAAGCTGTTTTAAGTGCGATAGAGATAGAGGAGTATTAGAATAAGGTTTCTCATTATAAGTTGCAATTTGAAACATTGTTAGTAAAGCAATACATATAACACTTGCGGTCAGTATTAGCTTCCAGCACAGTACCGAAATATAGATGGCTATAGAATTTTTGCTAACATAGAGTTTCTTGATAGAAGCGCGGGAACATCATGATTCCCGGGTAGTAGTTTAGAGCCTCCGCACGAGCGCAGAAGACTCCAAAAACTAGTCCTTCTGAGCAAAAGCTATGAGGAGACTGGTTGCACACGTTGCACTTTGGGGGAAATGCCCAGGGCCGTCTTTTCCTGAGGTGAGATCAGGTAGGACACTAGCCGGACAAAGCCCCACCAAGCTCAGAGCTGTTCCTCATGAACAGCTGCTCTACCTTGCCCTCAGATGGGAAGTATCACCCCAGGGAGTTATTGGCTCAGAACTACCGGCCAGTCTGAGCAAGGGCCTCTAGGCTTCAGATGCTCCATGTGTAGTCTCTAATGCGGTCCCTGCTATTGCTGTTACCGTGCCTGCGCTTTAGTGCTCACAGCGAAGGCTAAGCACAGAGACACTGAGCACGGGGCAAACCTACGATCTTGTCTGAGCTCCTGGCATGTACTGTCTCCGCTCTCCTCTCCCCCTCATAGCAAGTGCGGCACAACTGAAGCAGCAAAGAGGCACTGCTCGGGGAGAGAACGAGCAGGGGTGCCCTCTCTCCCATCTAACCTCCTTACCATCGGCTAGTTGAGGAGAAGAATCGACTTCTGCTCTGAGACTTGAAGCGAACGGTGGAGTGGACGGGGGGAGAGGGGAGTGTGGGTGGTTGGGAGTATTCAGTGTCTATCTGCTGTCTATTCTGCTGGTGTGCTATCTAGCCTACCAAGTGTATAGTGTATATCTGCTGGTGTGTATCACTAAGCTAATACCAGTGTTAACTATATCATTGCATTGCTGTCGTAACTAAACTCTACCCAGATGTATACTGATCGGATTTGTGCGAGGCTGTGTTAACTAAAACCTACCCAGTGTTGTAAGAGTCTGATCATCTGCCTGGCTGTTGTATCTAAGCCTACCCAGTGACTATAAAATGCATCTGCTGGCTGGTGTATTCTAGAGTCTCCTATATCCAGTTGCACAGGGTCTGTATACTATATTGTTTTAGCTTACCGCATTATCATACTATCCAGTCTGACTGGCCGTTGTATCGTAAGCCTACCAGTTACAGAGACTATCATCTGCTGCTGTAGTATTAAGCCTACCCAGTGTATAAGACTATCATGATAGAGATAGAGGTGTGAGCTATCTAAGCTCTCACCCATGTGAGTGTTTATATTATCATCTGCTTGGCTGTGAGTGATTGTAGAAAGCGCCGAGAATCCAGGGTTGCATCTAATCAATCTGCTGGCTGTGACTTTCTAAAGCTCGACCAGTGTAGAGAATATCATCTGCTGGATTGTGTGTATCTAAGCCCTACCCAGTGAATACCTAATATCTGATGATGTGTATCTAAGCCTACCCAGTGATGATTTTTGATCATCAGCAGGATCATGTGCTATCTAGTGCCCTACCCTGTTGTTATACTAACTCAATCTGCTGGCTGTGGTAATCGTAAGGGTCTGAACCCCAGTTGTAGAATTAGTTTATACAGTCTGAGTGTCTGTGTATGTCTAGATCCATGAACCCAGTGGATAGACTTTCATCTGCTAGTCTGCTGATCTGTAGAGAGTTAAGCATATTACCCAGTCATTCTACTCTTCATCTGCTGTGATGTGTATCTAACCTATTGTGGATGTCTATACTAGTTCGCTGGTTCCTCGTGTAGCTACGCTTGGATCGCAGTTGTGTATAGTCTGTTTGGCAGGGGCGTTGCTCTACAGGGGGTGCTCTGTCAAGCGGTCAGCAGTCGCTTTAACGGGCCCAGCAGCCTGAAGGGGGGCCCGAAAATACCCTTCTGCACATAAGAAGACACCAGTTATGGTGTAAAGTCGGGAATGCAATTGGTAACTGTGGGGCGGCCCCATTTCACTTTGTCAGAGCCAACACGGGACTCCAATAAGAGTCTTGGTAAGTTTACAACCTATGGTCTGTTGGCCTATGTATCATGAGTTCATTTCTGGTGTCTTATACTTGATCTTGCTGTACTTGTGTATCACAAGGCCCCGGTTCACGCAGGGTAAATTGCGGAGGCTCGCATATTTCAGCGCCTGTGTCAATGTTTATGCACGTACTACTCCGCTGAATACGGCTTGATTACCTAAGTCCTCCAGTTCGCACATTCGTAAGCCACAGTTCTCTACTAGATGACTAAGTGGATTACATCTCCCTCTCCATGCTCATGGGATCCGCCGCGAGGAGGGAATAAGTGATCATGTTTTGACACATTACCAGTCGGCGTATACGCGCCTGAGAATAATTGTATGTACGTCATGGGCGGCGGGCAGAGACCTCTCCCCCCACCCCCCTCACCGGCCGCGGAAGGAACGCGCGTAGATCACGACATGGTAGCACGACTCCCGTAAAACATACGAATGTTTTGCGCAGAACGGTACCTGTATGCGCCGCCCAGTATACATTTCGTGTTGAAACCTTTAGCCAAAAGTGATGCTGTCTTGGAGTATCTGTATTGCGTTGGCTTGGGAAGGAGCCCCAGTATGCAACTACCAGCAATGTGACATGCCCATGGGGCCAGTAGACTGCTGTATAAGTACTGGCTCTCGGTGCCTCCTATCTTCATAGACCGCACTATAAACGAAAATGTCTAAGACAAGCCCCTGTTCTACTCTACATATAGACTTCTACTCTAAGGGCAACATGTATGAAATACTTGTCTTCGTGTTCGCTACAACGAGACTCTCTATGAGATGATTGCCCTACGATGAGCAACAAGAAGATGGCACCTTTATTATAGTTTTCGTCGAAATGACTCACTATAAGGAGAAATTGAAATAAGGGGTAGCTCTTGATGCCTTTACTGATTTTATGATTTGCTATGGTGGTCACTGATTTACTGTGTGGGTTGCTCATATTGGGGCTAACAAATGAATAATCTATATAGACCAACGACCAGTTATTTCATACATGTGGCCCTAAGTTTTGCTTTCAGACAGTTTTGATAAATCTGCTCCACCGTCTTATAATGTTATCGATGTTATGTACCCAATCATTTCTGAGAGTATTGAGAAAGGGTCGCTCCAGTGTACAAACTACACTGTGATCGTCCTCTGCATTGTTGACTGTATTCGTCTCACAGTGAACACTTTATCGACATCACAAATCTTTTTGGGAGTATATAGTTTATCAAGCTGAAAAAAAAATTAAAAGACACACCTAGACTACAAAACATATACTTAGACCATGGTAGTGCTTCTACGCTCCGCTATGCATGTGCGGTCTGGCTTGTGTGTGTGGTTGGGGACCGCTACTCTACTTGACTAAGGTTACTGCGGATTGTATTTTTAGTTGAGGAACTTTGTTATCAACTAAGTGGTGTGTGAGAAGATTTTTCTCATTAGTAGACGCGGTGAGGGTTGATGTAGGTCTCACGTGATATTCTCAGAGAGAAGGGTCACCCGAGTTACCTCGTCCGGCACACGACATTTGTGGCAGTCGCAGTATTTGGGGGTCCACTATATATGGCAAGGGATGAGAGAAGCCTCGTCGCAACAACATTTTCTCTTAGATGTTCTGAGTACTCTTGTGTTTGTTTCATTTAGGGGGGGTTCTCATTGAATGGGAAGGTGTTGTCGTGCAGGACTCTATTGGTCGTGTCTTCCGAGTTGTGTCGAAGAGGGATTATAGAGCTATATAAGGTGTTGGATAGCGGTGTCACTTATGGCTCTGATGTGTGACTTCGCCGTTATGGCCAGTCTGGCAGGAATCCTGCTTAGTATTCACATCGATCTAGAAACGTTACCAGGACCCCAGTACTGTCGAAAGCTAATATTGAAGAGACGTCAACATTTCACACGACTTGTTGCAAAAGCCACAGCTTATCATAAAACTTCCGCCTATCGTAGAGGTATAGATATGTGGCCTGTTTACTGATCAGAATGTCGTTCTCAAAGCGCAGCATGACGCACGCCTCACTCCAAGTGTACACTCCCCATCTGTCTAGCGCGCCCCATTTGGCTCATGCTAATGCAATAAATATGAAACACTTAAACACCATTCTCCCACTCACCACCTTTCCAGTGCTGCGAGGAGCCCCCCCTTCTCTGAGTCGCGTTAGTGTGTACTAATGTGACATCATCGTTCATGGAACACTTGGACTAGTGCAGTACCATTTCTGGGTCGTCAGCAGATCACATGCACCGCATGCACAATACATGTGGACCACAGAGGTCCAAGATGATTGGCGTGCATTGCATCATTTGTCGGATACCCTGAGTGATGTTATCAAGTTATAGGATAGGGAAATTGGACATAGAGGGAAACCGACTGGAGCTGTTGCTCTGATCAAATGGTTCACAGGAGAGGTTTGAGTAGAGTCTAGTTTTCTATTTTAGCTCAGTAGGAGGTGGTAGGGAGGTTTTTAAAAAAGTGTCTTGGAGATGTAATATTTTTGTAAAAAAAAATTCTATTATATATTGGAATTTTGCCCCTGATGCATCCCCGGAATATAGCATACGAGCCTATATTGCCAACGATTGTGTATTATTCAAAAATTTGGCAAAAAGAGCATAGCTTTTCTATCTCTTTACGCGGTCACTTGTATGATATTAGTGGAGACTAAGATCCCATAGATGTAGATGCTGTACTGTAGTGAGACGAATGATCACTAAATTCAGTTAAATCTGCCACCAACCACAGGTGTACATACAGAAAAAATCGTTTTGTCAAATGTACGGAATACTCGATGTAGATTAATCTAATCTGCTATTAAGGTATTAGCGCCCTGTAATTATAATACAAAGCAGCAGTTTTATAATCTTGCAGGCCTGTTCACAATAGCTAAAAAGCTATCCAGAGGTACTGAAACAGGTCTGAGTGTTGCAGTATAAAACTAGAACCAGGGTAGGCCACCAAAGGGGGGCTAGGTGTTTGCCCAGCCCTAGACATGGTTACTTGACAGTTTCCGTAAATACAGCAAAACTTGTGAATTGGTGCGTGCTATAGTTACAGGCGTGTTTGTAGTACAAGATAAGTGTCATGTGTGAAACAAGTTTGAACTGACCAGAATGAATAGTGAGTGCAGCTCTGGAGGATATATACAGGATGTAACGGCAGAATCAGCCTACAGGATAAGTTATTGTATGTACACAGTGGACTGCCACCAGAGAATAGTGAGTGCAGCTCTGGATAGGATACCATACAGGAAGTAACGCAAGGATCAGTACGGATAAGTAATGCATGTACACTGTGACTAACCAGTATCAGAATAGTGAGTGCAGCGCTCTGGATGGATTAATAACATGATGATAACGCAGGATCAGTACAGGTAAGAAAATGCATGTACCACTAGTGACTTGCACCCTAGGCGAAGGTGAGGTGCTAGCTCTGGAGGAGTTATTACGATAGATGTAACGCAGGATCAGTTACGGGATAAGTAATGTATCGGTGTACACCAGTTACTGAACCAGCAGAAACAGTGAATGCCAGCTCTGGAGTTATATTACAGGTTGTAACTCGGGAAGTCAAGTACAGGATAAGTTAATGTATGAACACAGTGAATGCCACAGCAGTAATAGTGAGTGTAACGTCTCTGGCGTATAATACAGAAAGTTCCTCAGTGTCAGTACTGGATAAGATAATGTATATACACAGTCTGCAACCTCAGCAGAACTAAGTGAGCGCAGCTCTGGAGTTAATACAGGATGTATAACTCAGTGTTCAGTACAGGATAAGTTAATGTGTAAGTACACAGTGACTGCCACGAACCAGAATAGTGAGTTGCAGCTCTGGAGTATAATAGAGGGATTAACTCAGGAATCAGTAACAGGAAACAGGTAATGTGTTTGTACACGTGACTGCACAGCAGAATTGTGGTGCAGCTCTGGGAAGTATAATACAGAATGTCAATCAGGTAGTACAGGATAAAGATGGTATGTACACATGTGACTGCACCAGACAGAATAGTGAGTGCAGCGTCAGGATTCATAATTACAGGATGTAACTCAGGGTCCAGTAACAAGGCCGATAAGTGAATGTAGGTACAATGCAGTGTGACGTGTACCAGCAGAGAGAAGTTGATGAGTGCACGCTCCTGGCGAGGAATTATACAGGAATAATAACTCAGGTATTATGACGATTACCTGAGCCACTGCGCGTGTGGGATTTTATGCGTCCTGAAGAACAGTTCCAGGTCCATAATGCTCCATCCTGGCATCTACTGGTGCTAGAACCATGGCTGTCCTCCTGGGACGAAAGGGAAGAGATCTTGCCACCTCGCAGTCATATTCAATAGTGGATTTAATGTCAACAAACCTGAGTTTCCTGACATACGCGAATGTACTTATTACCTTTCAATTAGAGAGCGAACCATTTCTCAAACTCCACAAGGAATCGGTCACTTGAGCCCTGATGTAATGACAAAGCAAGATCAATTGTACGTGAGCTTAGCAGACATAGATAGAGGAAGAGATTGTAAGAGAGACTGCACCATACACAGGGTTTAGCCGAAATATTTCTATACTACTGCTACTTAATAGGATAGACCTCCCGAGCCAATTGTGAGATGTCTCCCAATGTTCAGTAACAGAGACCATCATAGAGTGTCTCTGCGGGCGAGAACCCTGGCCCCTCTAAACAGACTCAATGCTTCTGGGGCTAATTGCACAGGACTTGCTCTTATTGGAGGGTCTTTTGAATGTACACAACAGCTGATTGGTTCCAGCCTAGAAAGTAGATGAAAAAAAAAATCTAAAAGCGAGAGAACTAAACTTTGCCCCATTCAGGACATATTGGGCCCAAAACCCACATTGGTTTGCTATAACTTTCTTGATATAGGAGTGGTTGTGATATTCCGTGACTAGACATTTTCTGCTTAAAGGGTTGTGTTTCTTCGCCTACTAAGGAATTGCCTTTTTATGTGTAAGATCTTGCAAAAATAGAAGTCAACTTTGTTAGTTATGTGTCAATGAAAACAGTGAGCCTACCTTTAATCCCTAGACATATCCCCTCTTGTATGGGCTGCAATCAGAGCTCAGGGTGTGCTATTAAGCTACAGCACCATAGATCTCTCCTCTAATAGGCTCACCAGTGATGGTTTGCTACTAGCTACAGCCTGGTGTCTTCCCAGCAAGCCTCCATCTATTGCTGGCACAGTAAAAGCCAGTAAACACGGAATTCAACAAATGAAAGGAGAAAGGACTGAGGCTAAGGATGATTCAATTTAGTTGGGCAAACCCTTTAAGTGCAGGCCTGAACTTTATCCAAAGTCGACGAATTGTGAGAGAATTAATTTTTGACCGAGTAATTAGCTTTTGGGAGACCACGTCATCTCCGGTATCAATAAGAATCACCCTTAATAGGGTTTGTATCACTACCAAGGATTGCTTTTTATGTAATAACCCCTATAAAGGACCCGGCGTTTTTTGTTGTTGACACGTTCGTTTTATCAATCTCGCCTTCCAGAGCTATAATACTTTTTCTATCTTTTCCTCCCTACATAGACACATGAGGGCTTTTATTTGCGAGCACAAGATGTATTTCATAATGGTGTTATTCACTGTACATATAAAATATACTGGGAAACCGCAAAAAAATTCCAAGTGGGGACAAATTGTGAAACCAAAACAGTAGTTTTCGACCATGTTTTGTGTGGGGTTGTTTTGCCTTTTACGGCGTTCAAGCTGATGTAACATACAATGTGATTATCTGTCTTTCTACAGGTTTAATATACATCACGGGCTAATACCAAAAAATGTAGGGTTTCTCGTTATGTTTAGGTACTGTAAAAAAATTCCGTGTGTGTTTTTTCTATGCTCTGAAATTTGCGCCGCCGGGCGCATTTGTGCGGGCAATAAAATTTTTGTTCTAACACCTATAGGACCGTCAGTGACGGGTCGCATTTTTTTGACGGGCCGAAGTGATACTTACTTATCACTAGCCTGTTTGGAATGCAGACGCCTTTTTTGAGAGATAGTCTTTATATCTCACATTTTTTAACGTGACTAAAAAATGACCAAACAATGGCTAGAATTGATTTACCAGATTTGATATTTTTTATTCTTCATACGGTGTTCTGCGTAATAGGATAATGATTGTTATACTTTTTATAGTCAGACTTTTTCGGATGCTGGCTATACCAGAATATGTGATGAGAACTTTTTTATATATTTTATTTGTTTTTATTTGTAAATAGGCGAAGGGGGGGTGATTTGAACTTTGAATACTTTGTTTTTGTACTTTAAAACTTCATTTCTTTTCTTTTTTACAGTAACATTGAGTCCCCCTATGGTGCTTGACCACTAGGTGGTGCGATCGTTAATACAGTCTAATGCATTTGCAATTGACATTGCATTAGACTGTACCTAGATGGCAGTTTCCCCTTATTTCCGTCGCGGCCGGAAGTGGGGCAAAACCAGGAGTCATGGCAGTGTCGGGGCGTTCACAGGGGCTCCTGCCCCCTTTGGGGGGGCCGGGCACCAGAATCGCTGAGGTATGCTGCGGCGGATGCCGGATCACCCTGAGATCGGTGCACCGGCAACGATCTTCATTATTCAGAACGCCGCAGCCATACTTTTGCCGCGGCAACTGACAGGGTTAAACAGCAGCGGGGCGGGCATGCTTGACCCATTCGCACTGTAACGGCCGTGGTTGTTATGCCAGCGATCTTAGCCGTAAGAACCCGGCGGACTGGTTCCGGGGGGGAGGAGAGGGGGGGCACTCAGGTCGCGAGCGATTCCCCCTGCAAAGCCCCTTAGGGACCCTGGAATGTACTGAGTGGAGTCCAGGGTCCTGCAAGGGGTTAAAGTCTCTGCCAAAAACAAGTTACTGTGCAATATATGTCCCTTAGCAGTGTTCCTACCTATTACCTAGATATCCCCTCTTGTATGGGCTGCATCAGCTCCTCAGGTCGGCTATAGTTCAATCTCTCCTTTGAATTGGCTGCCAGCGCCTTGGTTGCTATAGCTACAGAAACATGTGCTTCTATTGCAGCCAGTAACACGCCCTTAAAATTCAAAATGAACCAACAGACAAACAGGTCTGACTGGTAGATGAATCATGTAGTGTGAGACTACCCCTTTGGGGATGTTCACATTGGCTTATTTTAGAGAGACGTAGTATTTGTGTGGTGTAGATGGGTTGTCCTTCGTGGGGTGTAGTAAGAGGGTCTGCCCCTTGTGTGGTTGTAAGGGAGTTTTTTGTGGGTGTAGTAAAGGAATGTTCTTTGTTGGGGGATAGGGATTGTTTTTTGGGGGGTAGGATGGGGGAAACTGTTTTTTGTTGGTTGTATAAGGATTGTTTTTGTGTGGTGTATTAGAGGATTGTCTTCTGTGTGGTGTAGATAGAGGTTCAGCTTTGGTGAGTAAGGGATCTGTCAGCTTTGTGTGGGTAGATAGAGGATCATGCTCTCTGTGTGGTGGGAGTATAGAGGATTGTGTTTCTGTGTGGGGTAGTATAGAGGATTCTCTTGTTTTTGTTGTGTATAGAGGACTGTCAGATCTCTGTGTGGTGTGTATAGGGATGTAGATTTGTGGTGTAGTATAGAGGATCTTTCTTCTCTGTGTGTGTAGTATAGAGGAAACTGTTTTTGTGTGGTGTTTATAGAGGATTTTCAGTCGTGTGTGGTAGTATAGAGGATCTGTCTCCCGTGTGGTGTAGTTTTTAGAGGATCTGTCTCCCCTTGGTTTTGTAGTTAGAGGATCTGTACTCTCTGTTTTGGTGTAGTTAAGAGGATCTGTCTTTTTGTGTGTGTAGTTAGGGGATCTGTCACTCGTGTTTGGTATGTATAGAGGGATTGTTCTTTGTGTGGTGTGTAAGAGGATCGTAGCTTTGTGGGTGTAGATAGAGGATCTGTCCTTTGTGTGGGAGTATAGAGATCGTCTTTCCTTTTTGGTGTAGTATAGAGGTCTGTCCTCTCTGTGTGGTGTAGTATAGAGGTTTGTTCTCCTGTGTGGTGTAGTATGAGGATTGTCTCCTCTATTTGTGGTTTTAGTATAGAGGATTGTTCACTCTGTTTTGGTGTTTTTATAGAGGACTGTCAGCTTTTTGTGGTGTAGTATAGAGGATTGTCTCTCTCTGTGTGGTGTAGTATAAAAAGGGGTCTGTCTTTTCTCCTGTGTGGTGTAATATAGAGGATTGTAGCTTTCGTGTGGTGTAGCATAGGATCTGTCTCCTTCCTGTGTGGTGTAGTATAGGGAGTCTGTCCATCCCTGTGTGGTGTAGGTATAGAGGCTTTGTTTGGCTCTTTGTTGTAGTAGATAGAGGATTGTTCCTCTCTGTTTTGGTGTAGTAATTAGAGGATTTCTGCTCTCCTGTGTGGTTTTGTATAGAGGATTGTCAGTTCTCCTGTGGGTGTGTATAGAGGATCTGTCAGTTCCTGTGTGGAGTAAATTTGAGGATTGGGACTTCTGTGTGGTGTGTATAGAGGATCTGTCAGTTTTCTGTGTGGTGTATTATAGAGGATTGTTCTCTTGTGTGGTGTTGTATAGAGGATCTGTCCTTCTTTGGTGTTGGGGTTATTTTTGTAAGTATAGAGGATTGTTCTTCTCTGTGTGGTGTAGTTTAGAAAGGATACTGTCTTTTGGGGTATTTTTTAGAGGTTATCTTTTTTTTAAAGTATTGGGGTTTTTTTGGGAAGTTTTGAGGATTTTTTTTGGG